>LPNX010829701.1:0-36243 GCA_001517045.1 Pseudotsuga menziesii | reverse complement strand
TATATATATATATATATATATATATATATATATATATATATATATATATATTTCTGGTAATGAAAACATACCATTTACCTACAAGATATAAGACACCTTCGCTTATTTTAGCTGCCAAAGATTAGCAATCACTGGACATAGGGTACATACTACATATCCTAACATTTTTTGTATTCAAGCATGACTATCAAAAATCATAAATAACATCAATCTGCATAGGAAGGTAGCACATACCATAACCAGTTGAAGGATGGGATAATAGGAATAAAACAAAAGCAATGGAATATTTACACGCATAAACTAGCATGTGAAAAAAAAAATCAACTTCGACATTCTTTTATCTTTCAAGCATGCTTATCAACAAACATATATACCCTCAATCTGCATAAAACAACATCACATTCGACTTCTTAACATATATTGCACACGCAAGCATTCTTAAAAGGTCTATTCATTAGAGAACCACAAACGACTCTAGCATGTCCCACAAGATGCAGGTTATTGTAATCAACTTGAATCTATGGTAGAGAAGGAAAACTCAATCAATCAAGAATACTCACCCTCCAACCAAGCAACGACCTCTCAACTAAACAATAAACAACAATGATGTTATTACGGAAGATCACTCCCTGTTAACTGCCTCCATTGGTATAAGGGACATAAGAATCAGTCATATGTTATTCACAAACCAGCTGGTATATGAACACATTGAATTTGCCATTCTATTCATGTCGAGGAAAAATAACTCTGGAAACAATCATTTAATCTCGGAGATTATACATATCGCAAAATTCAAAACTAACCCAAAAACTAAGGTCAGCAACACATAAGGAGTTCGAAACCATCCCTCATTACAACTGGAAGCAAGATATAAGTTATAATCCTTGCTAATAACCATATTACAAGATTCTCTTCACCATATAGGGTATGGCATTTGTGGTCATTGTATTTGTTTACCTTCAGGCATTCATTCTTTTACCAAGTAACCATGACAATAATGTGCAGATTATCAAAACAATATATCATGGAAGTTATTTTCAGATCTTCATACTTGAGTAGGTACATATATATTTGAATATATCTACACACATATAATCAAGCTTTTAAGATAATCGCTAACCGCGAGTGTGCATACTAAAACAAAGAGATTTATGCATACTTTACTCTCGGAACGAAATCCAAATCCTAAGAAGTATACTACCTTTAGGTCATAAGTGGTATCGAACTAGCAGACTGTGTATCTACACCATAATTTCCGAATAATTACTAACAACAATTTCACCAAATCGAAAGTATATGACCCAACATTTCTTCTTCAGATCCATACAAGAACCAATGCGGGCATTAGGTCTTCCTACACCTGGACTCTGCAAAATTCTCAATAACAATTACATATTTCAATACTTATCTTACATAAATTGGATTTCTTTTCATTTTTCTACAGTGCTTATGTCGAGTCTCTACTCTAGATAACACAACCATTTAGACTATGCATCGGGACCTTGTTCTTCCAGAGGAAGCTTCTATTTTCTAATACTTAGGATGTATACATAGATCTGCGTTCTGTAAAAACACCTATGTTAAAACAGAACATAGCGCAAGAAAGGTGTGGCTCCAAGATAAGGAGTAGAACACGGCCATGGTTTTATTTCGGATTTGCGATGAAACTCTCGACAATATAAACACACGAAAATGTTGGATCACCGCCAGACATACAACCAGGTATTAACTCAAGAAGAAGGCGCATCTGTGGTTTATTTAGATTATAAATGACATCAAGGGAGTGTATATCCATACACGAATCAGGTATAAGGTCTCGCAATTGTGATTTATTCCATTTTGATAATGAAATTACAAACAAAAGAGAAAATGCTAGATCCATTAATAAACCACACGCAGATTGGGTATTAGCAGTCAAAAATAATTTTCAACGTCATAAATAGTGAAAAACTCTTGTGCTCAGGCAGAGCGGCATTCAAGGTTACATTAACCAATCCCCAGTTCCAAGTGAGGGCAAGGGTATGACAACTAAATGCATGCGTTCAGATGAACAAAAGAAAGGCAAACCCTCGTCTAAGGAAAACACTGAGCTACAGACATTGGGCTTGGCACCGTGGGGATAGGATCTACTCCAAAAGCTGGAATAAGATTAGATTGAATACAAATGAGTGTATTATACATCAATCGAACACTGCTATAGTTCAGCAATTGATCTGTTCATAAGGTGAGCGTAGGGTTAAAAATAAAATAAAAAATAAAATGATTACGGTCTGTTGATTGAACTGTAGTCTAGATTAAACCTGTTGGGACCTATCCCAACCATGAGCATCACAAGTATTGATTGCAAGCAGAGACATTCCATGCAGTAGATATATTCAAACAACAAATCAAATTAAGACATTGGCATAATAACATACCAAGGCTCCTTCCCATATAGTCTACAACGAAGTTGCGTACCATCTTATGGGTCTATAGGAACCCAATCTCAGTATTTCCAACAAAAACTACCTCCAAAACAATGCGCCCCATTAATTTCTCCCCATTTGGTGACGTTTAAAGAGTAAGCAATTCCCCTGCACAACTCAATATACATGTGTATTGGGTACACTTAAGGTTCCTGGATTAGACGAACAATGCGAACTTGTTGTTTTCTGGGTCACAGAGAAAAAATTCAATTGTTAGTTAAAACGAAACATGCTGGAACGTTTTGAGCCCAACAGCCCGAGCGTTTCAACCTCGCTCTGATACCATATGTAATAAACCCGTACACCTGGGTGTCGATATGTGTGAGAAAGGGTAAAAAATTTTCTTCTTTCACTGCAGCGTGAGTCAATTGTTGTTAGTGTCATGTTGTTATAAGGCATCTCAATCAGATTTGGAAATGTCAAAACTATCAGTAATGTAGAACAACCATTCAACGATTATCAACCTTTAGGTTTAAATCAAGCCGTGTGTTCATTACAGGTAACAATTCTTAATTTTGACTCATTCATATGGTTTCTTGCTAGATAGTAAAACTTTTAAGAGGCTACTTATTTGTTTTCAGAAGGTCATAGTTTTCGACCTTATTTGCAATCATGAAGTTATACAACAAGAAAAGTCCGCTTATCCATTGAATTATCATCTTAAATAGAACATTATATGCAACTCCTCATCTTAGCAAAACACACTTAAAAAAAATCGAGATGACAAACATAAAAACTACAGATAAAAGAGAAATACGCCCAAATATACGTGGTTCACCCAATTCTCTACGTTACGTCCACCAAATGGTCATCACAAGCTGTGATGTTTATTTTAATGAGGGGGAAAAAATTTACAATCAGCAACGTCATGGTTGCAATACCTTTCGGCTATTCACATAAACTCTCTCATGGAGAGTACATCTAAACTTTAGCTCATACAACTAAAACTCTTGGTCAACAATGTGAACCCATGTGGGTCGACCACCAATACTTTAAGAAAACATAATACTGAAGAACTATCGTTTCCATGTGCTTTATTTGTTCACCCATTTGATCAACCCCGGTGTGTTATTTTAATAGCTTTAATCCTCTTAATATAAGAGCTGAAATCCATAGATACACTATGCAATGGTTTGACATTAAAATATAACTAGCTCTTGTGCCCTAGTGAAGTATAATTTACCCAATTCTACACAACAGATTAATTGGGATGACTTTGACCAGCTATTAATAATAAATATCGTAGCTTCTTGTGCTTCTCTGGATTTCACATAGTATCCAAAGTTATTCTGAGATATATTATCCTTAGTACAATAAATAGATAAAAATAAAGATTGTGGTTTGATTTCTTGCCTCCAAAAAAATGCAAGCATCTAGCACTAGTGGTAATTAATATCGCTAAGTCAAATTAAAATGAAATCCATGCCTGACTATATAAAGCAGCCTTCGGAGAAATAATGGAAGAGACACGATAATTGTCCACACAACTCACGGAAGGCTACAACTTACTTTAAGGTTCTTGACAGGCTGAGTTATATTATGCTGAACTAGGCCAAACCGCAAGGCATATTTTTCACCTTGAGGGCTTCAGCGCCTTGAAAGGCCGCACTGATTATAAGGGGGGGGAAAGAGGACAGGCCGCACTTAATTCTACAGCAGAAAAAAAATGTGGATAGGTTGCACAAAAAATTTAATCCAGGCCAAACAATAAAAGGGTGGAATATTCAATACAGAACAAGCATCGTGAGCTGCTGCCTAAAGATAACATCATATGAAGTGAATGTTAAATAAAAGAAAACAAACTTGCATTTCCTTCTTCCCACGCCCTAGTATAACGATGGAGGTAAACATACATATTAAAAGACCACCGTAGAACCCAAAACCTACATCCATTCCCTTGGATTTAGCTCTGATGAAGAGTTCCCTTTGATTAAGTTATTTTCTATGAATTCAGCTATATGGTCTTGCCAGACGAAAGGAATGGAATACTTAGCTCAGGTATACAACCCGAAGAAGACTTAACAGGCCCGTGATGATTCATAGAGCCACACGCAAGTCCATGGAATGGTCTTCATCACACCAAACAAAAAAGTGGAAATCCTGTACCGTGCCCACCTTTAACTAGCCCCAATGCCAAAACAATTCCCGGATATATCTAGTAAGATCCTCTCTGTTAAGCGCGTTCCCTTCGAATGCACACCCCCCCCTTCACGAGCTTTGCAACCTTTTATAATAGCTAGGAAAGTAACGATTTTTTTTCTTTTCTCTATTCAAGCTGCGCTAGACATCCCCAATTCGAGGTAGTAATTGTGCCATTAACCTTGCTAGGGCCACGTCTCCTTAATTCCACCAATGTAAGCGGTTATTGTGCCATTAACCTTGCTGAGGCACGTCTCTCTGAAATCCGCACTCCATTAATGGCCTTCATAAATATTTTAGGGTTAACAAATACTTGTCTAAAACCTGCCTCCGTGAATAATTAATAAATAACTCCTCCCTTGTTATGCAAAGGAAATATGTATAAACTATTTCTTTTTAATCCCCTTATATTTTTAATTATCCATGGATCTCCTCGAAGTTTCGTTAATATAAGGGATTTCTTTATTTTTATTTTTTTTAGGAGAGTATAAATAGTCTATTTCCCTCATCATGCCCATCGAGGTAGGCATCTCCATCCCCATTTAATTTATATATATCTTTTTAACTCTCCTTTATTCTCTTATGAAGGCTTAGTTTCTCATTTTCTCTCTTCCTTACGGAGGACTTATATCTATCCTAGATAGATCTTCAGTTTATTAATACTTGTCCTTTTTCCCTAAATTTTTCTTTGTCCTTATGATATGAGTTATATCATAATGTCTTTTGTCCAACCCTTGTTTTCGATCCCTTAACCCTAGTTCTTACCGCACCTGTGTTCCTCGGCTTTTAGTGTCATTAGACTTTCACCTAACTTTCATGTTTCTCTCTGGGTGGGGCCTTGGAACTTGAGCTCCTCACCCAGAAGCCTCATACAACAATATGCAAAGGTACAAATTATTCCAGGGCATAGGAGAGGGATATTACAGTACTGGAGGCATCTAGACTAGACTCAAATTGAATATGAGAATATGGGAGTGGATGGTGTGATCTACTCTGGTATAATGGTAGATTGATTGGCATGATATGCTCCGGAGATTGTGAGTACACATAGAACATGACGTGATTTATCCATCCACTACACAACTGTCATAGGATTCTATACTTTGTATTTTATGCATGATGTGATACCTATCTGAGTGACCCTTTTAGGCGGTTTCAACCACTCAATCCTTATGATCTGCCTAATATCCATCACAATTCCATAACCTAGAAATGACCTGCAAAACCCGTCATAGTTATTTCCAATATTATTGACACTCGGTTCCATTTGCAAGATTGTGGAGGATATTATCATCTCGTCCAAAATTTCATGTCTTTCATAATAGATTCATAGATGTCTCGTCTCATGGCACCATTAGTGTTGGAGATATTTGTGTTATTTCTCAACCTACCAATTGATCTCAGTATCATTACGCCAAGGATTTATTTGACAATGAAAAAATATTTTGCTTATCTATGTGGAAAGAATGTTTTGATGTCATATGCAAATTCTTTATGTGAACTATCTGCAGCTCGTGAAGAAGAGAAAAATCCATGGAAGACTCTTAATGGAAAGAAGTAAGAAAATCAATATGCATTGATCAAATGTATCATGCAAGATATTGGATTCAGTGGAAGATAAACATAAGTACTGGAAAAATGAGGTATACAACTTGCTTTAACCTGTATACAAGACCTTGAAAACTATGGCAATAGAGTTTGTTGAGTATCAGGTTTGTGTAGATTTGTTTCTAACCACCCAAATTTACATTGATATTTCATCAATATCTGGTGTTCCAAAAACTATCTCTTCTCTGTCGAAAAAGAAATTGATACAATCTTTAGACTCTAGAAAAAAAATCTAGTTATAGCAACACTTGCAAAACCAGGTGTGGTTACTTTGATAAAGGAATTGAATGGAAATCATTTTGTACAACGTAGTTTGCAACAAATAACCAGTTTTTCACTCTTACAAAATTGGGTGATGTCTAAATAAAACACTTGGTCGATTCCATAAATGCGACAAGGATCATATCTATTATATTCATCTGGAATATGGTTTGCTTTTAAAATTGTGCCATTAGACGTTCCACTGATCTTTGCATGTATTGACAAGACTTACTCATTCCATAGTCAAAAACTTTTAGGACCATATTAATTCTGGATCTCTCGCTCCAAAAAAAACCATATTTGCAATCCTTCCTGTCAAACGTGAATCCCATTCAGTGTGAGAAGGAGAGACATGATTTTTACGCATCAATTTGCCAAAGCTGCCATGTGTGTCGAATCCTTGGGCAGATGCATCATGCGAGCATGAAAGAAACCTCTCTCTCTCTATAAAAAACAAACATTTATCATTATTATCACTTCTGTTTATGGTATACTAAATATATCACCATGGTTCTAAGAAGAACGATAAAGTGTATCAGTTGTCCGAATCATTCTATGATATGTAATTAAAGTGAAAATGTTTAAATCCTCACGGGTTCGAACCTTTTCCCCTGTTATTTGATCCCTCGATAAAACCATATTTGCAATCCTTCCTGTCAAACGTGAATCCCATTCAGTGTGAGAAGGAGAGACATGATTTTTACGCATCAATTTGCCAAAGCTGCCATGTGTGTCGAATCCTTGGGCAGATGCATCATGCGAGCATGAAAGAAACCTCTCTCTCTCTATAAAAAACAAACATTTATCATTATTATCACTTCTGTTTATGGTATACTAAATATATCACCATGGTTCTAAGAAGAACGATAAAGTGTATCAGTTGTCCGAATCATTCTATGATATGTAATTAAAGTGAAAATGTTTAAATCCTCACGGGTTCGAACCTTTTCCCCTGTTATTTGATCCCTCGATGAATAACTCTTATTAATGACATATCTTTCTTGTCTAGGATTTATTTCACCTTGAAAGAAACCTTCGAAGATAACTTCAATCAAATATCTAAGAGGGAGCCAAAGTGGAAAAGAGAAAAATCAATGCAAACAATGATCAAAGTGGTGACATATTTATTAGAGATTCGAAATGATGGAAAAGGATTGAAAGGATGAATCATAGCACCGATATCCAACTTTCCAAAGAGTCCCGAATTTCGTTTGCATTTTTTGATCGTGGATATTTTTCTTCTTGACTAGATTACATCCAGCATCCTTTTCCACCTTTCTCTGTGGCAATGTAGTTCTTTTAATTGTTATAGGTCTTTGTAACTTCTTTTACCAAGTTAAGAAATAACAAATGCAGGTATGTTATATTTTCCACCAGAAACTTAAGGTAACGGTCCATTTTCCATTTGTGGCTATCTCATGTGGAACTGCAATAAATTGTTGATCTCATGGTGGTGTGGCTTCTAGCTTGTTCATTTCTCCTTTGCCTTAGGAAATGAGTGGAGGCTATCAGTACAGCAATGGTAACATATATATTGGTAATATTTACAATGGGGAAAATTTTGCGAGCAATTGATTGTGCATTTCCCATGTATGACCCATCCAAAGGAGGGACCGTGCTTTTGATATGGAACCAGAAGGAATATTTGCGTGTACACTACGCAGGTGAGACTGTATTTAGAATAAAATACTGTATTTGTTTCTTTCTCACTCTACCTTTTTTTTTAGGGTGCGCTACTATCCTCTATCCATATCTTATTATGCTACTAGTGGTTATAGACAAGAAACATAATTATTAATGAAATCCTTCATGCAAGAACAGAGAAGCCACTACTGAACACAGAAAAAGAACTTGATCCATATCTATTGAGGCTCAATATGATGATTAGAACCTCTTCGTAAGTAAGAAAGCAACAGAGAACCCACTGCCATAATTTCAATCGGTATTTTCTGCATATATTATTCGTACAGTTTAATCTTATTCAAACAATTGGTGATGAGAAAATTTTCCTTGTAAAAAATATTGAGTTCAGTTTTAGTTTTCAAATGTTCTTGATCTAGTGTTTTCCATCTTGTCGAATGGCCACGTAGCTTGGAGGATTATATCTTTTTACATTTGAAGATGGGTTGGATTTTTTCTTTTCTTTTTATGTATTGTTTTGTTATTTAAATTTTGCATGTATAATTGAAGAATAAAGACAATTTAAACAAACAAACAAAACAAAACCCAAACAATAATACTTTTTTATTTCCTGTTGTTTTATTATAACAGAATAATTAAAAGTTGAATAAAAATAAAAACATTTTTATTCAAATACATTTGTTTGTTTGTTACTAAAAAGAAAAACCAATAAAACTTAAAAAACACAACAATAACAAATACAATAAAAAATAAAAAATATTAGGTAAAAGAAAAAAAATTAGGTAAACAAATAAAAACCGTAAAAAATGGGCTTGGATTCTTTTCAAAACCAAAATTTCATGTTTTCACACATGTTTTATGCTGTTTTTTTTCACGAGTCATTCAAAAATAGGTTTTTAAGAAGAATATTGCTTAGGATGTGTTACTGCTTTCAGGTATAAGAATGCATTTCACTTTATCTTGCATTTGGGTTTCCAAGCACATGTTTTTATGCAATTTTTTTCTTTCTCAATGCTCTCACAAGTTTGTTACAGGAAAATGCTAACTTTTTATAGGTTTTGATCCAATCAAAGAATCCTTATACATGAAGATGTGATTTTCGAGAATCACATAAACTTTTCAAAAAGAAAAATGCTTCAACAACTTGAAGGGGTTAAGTTTTATATTGCGCTTGTCGTGACATTTTGTTGCCATAACTAAACTTTTATTAAACCATTCGCATTATGACATGATCATTTACCCGCCCTTCTTCAAACACTAGTAAAAAGTGAGGAATTAGTGACTATGTGACTAAAAATTGTAGTCACCACAGTTTTTTCAAGTGATTTACTACTAAATATGAGCAATTTTCATTGGCCTAGGTATAAACCACTAAAATTAATGACTAATTTAGTCACGAGTTAACATAGAATACTATATAATAAATGACAGAGTTAAAAGAGACTAACATAAACAACTAATTAGTCACGACATAAAAAAATGACTAGCTAGAATAATATGAATTAGTCATTTATGTTAGTCATTTTTAATTATGCAAGTTATATTTCATGTGTTGTCATGTCATGGTAAAGTTGAATTGGTAGCTTAAAGGTTTTTTTATTATGCATATTCATGTCTCCATTTTGATATAACTCAATTTAGCTAATCTCATCGATCGTGCTCATATTTCATTTTCCAAATTTTGAGTCTGTTTGACCCTCTCGCCAATCAGTTAAAATTTCGGCAAGTTAAATTCTTTTGATCTTGAGAGTGAAATCTATAAAATTTGTGTCCACCAATAAATCGTCATTAACATCTACCCATCAGTGTCATCGTCGCGCGCCTATTCTCAAAAAGTTAAAAGGTTCCCCTCTACTTACATAAATGACAATATCTTTTATTTTAATAAAAACAATACTCCCTCCCATTTTAATGATCTCTTCCCATTTTTAAATTTATAATAATAATAATCATAATAAGTTTTCATCTAATTCAATAGGTGTTTAACATATAATGATTAATATAAAATGCTTTTCATATACAAATATATTATAGTTAAACATTTTATAATATATTAATATTAAAAAATTAAATTTCTATTTATCTATTTTGATAGAAATATAAATTAATTAAAAATGTATGACTTTCTTTTCGGATAAAATAAAAATAAAAAATAGATAGAAAATAATTTGAGAAATAAAATCTCTGCAAATATTGCAGTGACTTTAGGGTTGGATTCTAATTAAGATCTCTATGAAGAAAAGCTGAAAGAGCACAATTGCCATTTTAAATATTGGAGATAAATGTAAGACGATTACCATTTTATGGTTAAAATTGATTGCATTTACTGGTTATAATGAACGCATGGGAGAAAAGAACGCCCACTATAGAGAAAATGGTTATAGAGCTTATTTCTGGATCAAGCTCGTGAGTCATCCATGTTGGAGTCTATTGTTTCATTTCCTTACACATCATGACTTCTTGCATGTCTATTTTTCAGAGTTGCCTAGATTTTTCTTGAGTTTCAATCATCTTTTGCCTCTTACTTGAGTATTATTTTAGCTATTTCTCAGAATCCCAGAATAGGAAAAAGAAACAAGCATAAACTAACTAGGGCTTGAAAAATCCACTAGTAAGTGTTCATTGTTCTACCAAAATTATTTTTTGCAATTTTTTTCATATTTGCACTTATGTTGGATGATTTGGGATTCCTTATGTCCCACCTTCCAATAATCCTCACTCCATTGACCTCAACAGTCTATCTAAATATGAGGGTAGAGATTATTGTCGTACCTTGGAATCTGCAAGCCTTAATAGTAGATATCCTCGCTAACAATCATGGGAATGCATCAATGTCTCTTGATTGATATATCTTACAAGTGACTCGAAATCAACACATCTATTTGTACCGGATAAGATGTACTATTGGTACCTTTAGGCCCATTGACATCAATGGTGGGTCATCTTTCATTAGTTAATGACATACATTAATGGCTGGTAATCCAATGAATTCCTTCTGCATTCAACCTCAATACATATATTCACGCAAGAAAGAATTGTGGCACGGGTAAGCTTTGCAACAGTGGGAGATTATGTGATTTTTCATTTATTATTAATTTTTAGGAATAAAAAAGAGACAGGTTCAAGGATAGTTAAAGAGCTTGAAGCTTAATAGTTTGCTAGATAACACCTTCCTCGAATTATCTTCCTTGTAGTTTTTTTTTAGTAGTATTCTTGCATATTTTTGTTACTTTTTCTTTTTTCAGCACCAAGGAGTACCATAGTTCCACTTTCAGCTTTGAGTTCTTGATTCCTTCAACCTATTAGCATTTCATATGTTTCACTCCACAGTCCATGATTCGGCAATTGTATAAAATACATTTCTCTTGCATAGTCCATCAACTTTTTGGGTAAGTAGAGGTATGTTGTTTTCTAATATTTAACCATGTAATTCCTTAAATGCTATAAAAATAATAAATTTGGAAAATTCCCTCACCATGTAACAGTGCCTTACACATTTTCGTAAACTTAACACATATTCAGTTGGGGGGGGATATAGTCATTGCCATTTGATTCCATTTTACATATGCCATCATCTCATTTACGATTGACCAACATGTGTCTTCCAAAATACACTTTATTACAATTTGATTCCATTTTTAACATCATTCATAAACATGAAGAAAATGATTCCTAACATTAGAGGAAATTTCAACTCAAAATGGGCCTTTTAACTTTTATTCAAATTCCATGTCATCATGTGTTAGCCAATGAAATTGATTTAAATTTGAAATACCGTATAGGTCTTAAACACTTTTTTAATATAAATTTGGGGATAGGTATTGTAAAAAAAAAACTACTTTTTTTGTTTGTATTTTCGACATATCTCCCCCTGTTTTTACTTAAATTTCGATCGGGAGAGCTCGTTGGATGCAGAATTAAATTCCACATCTAACAAGTACCCACTCGGCATACTTTTGACAAGCCCCACTAACCCAAAAATAAGAAATACCTGAAAAAACGTGATGATGACATCATCATCACGTTTTTTCACGTATTTCTTGTTTTTGGGGTAGTGGGGTCTGTCAAAAGTATGTCGAGTGGGTACTCGTTGGATGCGTAATTTAATTCCCCATCCAATGAGCTCTCTCGATCGAAATTTGGGTAAAAACATGGGGAGATATGTCAAAAATACAAACAAAAAAGTAGTTTTTTTCTTTTCTTCCTCCAAAATTAATAAATATTATTTTATTATTTTAACTATTATTTTATTAATTCTTTTTCGGAGGCCCATTTTGATTTGAAATTTCCTCTAATGTGTACATTAATGGCTTATCATTTCCAGTGCATGAATACATTCAAATCCATGTATTTTAACCATAAAAAAAATTAAAATAAATGAATGGTGTTAACATAAGAACCAACATTTTACAAATTCATGGTTTTCACACAACAACCAACCATAATTCAAATCAGCTTTTACTTATGTATTTCACATCATGGGATGATTTACTGTTAAAAACATAGTCATGCAAAGCCAAAGTTAAAGAAAAAAAATTATGTATAGTTGCATGAGGACATGCAACAAGTTCAGTTGGGGGGGTATGATTGGTCTCCCAAATGTCGCATTTCATCATATTTTCCCTTTCACTATTCCTCACATCCATCCCTATTAATCACTCCATTAACCATTCCTTATGTCTTTTTCATAAATAAATATGGGTTACCTTGTTATTTTCCAATTTGCTTAGTTTTAAGTATTTTAAGAGAATTTATGACTAAATATTAAGAAAATTAACGTATTTTCATTATATCTCAAAGTTGGAAGAGTTTTATGATGTTTTCAAGCATATTTAAATATTTTAGCAAAGTTAAAAATCACCACCTAGCCTCAAATTCGAATTTCAACTTGAATCTTTTAAGATTTGAAGAAGGTTTGGGATGATTATTAAAAGGAGAAGATCATGGATATAGAACATCTTATCGAAGATATTATGGAGGATTTGATGGGATAGGTTGAGAGAAAAGTGGATTTCTAATTATGAGTTGTTTATCTTCTCATTCAAAGCATTCATGTGTAAATAAGAGGGTTCTCTCCTCATTTAGGGAGGAAGGACTTTCTCTTTACCAATATAGAAATAGAGAAACATTTTGTCTTTTTGAGAGTATGGATTTGATATTTTGTAATGGAGTTGATGATTTCGAATAGAAATTTGGATTTCTCCATAATAGATTTGTTATGTTGATAATATAGATTTCATGTGATCTCACATATTTTATCATTTTTGAATTGTTATTTAACATTTGTCACATGCTTTATCATAGATTAGTTTGTTCATTTTCTTTCTTTCTTAGTTGAGTTTACTTTCAATACGATTTCACGCGCTTTCATAAAGATGTTTACTTTCATGTTTTATTGAATTTACTCTATGCCATTTTGTTATTTCCTAGATTTGGATTGAACGATAGTAGTATAATTGTTTCTTTTCAAGTATTAGCATAAGTTAGATATACTCTAATCCTGCATATATTTTGCTTACACCTCTAATTTTATGAAATCCTAGATTGATAATTTATGTCTAAATTACTACCACATATTTTGCTCGATAGAACACAGTGTCCTTCCTTAGTGAAACCATGTCATAGCGCCTTTGATCATGGGATACTAAAGAAGACCCCTAATTTCACTAGATATTGATAATTACTTACAAAACTCCTTTTGTTTGCCTCCCTCCCAATACATACTTCTAATTAATAAACCCCTATTTTTAAACTATATTTCTTATTTTTAGTATAAATCCATTTTTATACCCCCCCAATACATATAAAATCCCATACCCTATTCTCTGCCCCAAATACTTATAATTATACTTACCTTATTTTTCACAATTAAAAATCCCCCTTTATGAATGAAGATGATAAGATATTTCTCAACAAGGTGAATCCTTAGTGCATATGACATGACTGATGTGGCGAGAATATTCATAAATGAGATTGTACATCATCATGCAGTTCTTAAGAAAATAATTTCTGACAGAGACCCCAAGGTTACCTCCAGATTTTGGACAAGCATGCAATCGACTTTAGGGACACAATTGAACTTAAGCTCTGCTTATCACACTGAGACATATGGACATACAGAGAGGGTAAATCAGGTGATGGAGAACATAATTAGGATGTATGTTATAGATAAACATACATAATGGGAGAAATATATTCCTTTAGTAGAGTTTGCATACAAAAACATTCATCATATCTCCATTTGGATTCCTCCATTTCAGACATTATATGGGAGACCATGTAGGACACCACTTAGTTGGGACAGATTGGAGGAACACATTTTAATTGGGCCCGAGTTGATTCATGAGATGGAATAATAAGTGGTTCAGATTAGGCAGTGACTTAAAGATGTACATGATAGACAAAGGAACTATATATATACAAATAGATCAGATAGGAGGTATGAAGTGGGAGATAAGGTATTTATTTGTATAAGGACAAAAAAGCACCCTTCAGTTTCGAAAAGGGACTAAGTTGTCACCTCGTTTCATAGGGCCATTTGATATTCTTGAGAGAATCACACCAATAGCTTACCGTTTTTCCTTGAAACCCCACTAGCACAAAACCGATAATGTATTTCATGTTTTAGTATTACGACATTACATACCTATTGATACTCACAAAGTTCATTGGGAGGAATTGCAGGTCTTGGATGAGGGGACCTTCACGGTTGAACCATTAGGTATACTAGATCATAGGGTTTGATAACTCTGTAGTCTCCATGTGGAACAAGTTATGGTCCAATGGGACAAGTATAGCCCATGATCTGCTACCTAGGATGATGCAGAGACTATGCGTCGATATTTCCCCTCACTATTTTGACCATAAATTCAGGACGAAGTTTCCTGAAGGATGGGTGTATGTAGTGCCCCATATTTTGACTAGGAATGATTTACCGTCATACATACTGTACTTTATTTTTATTATTATCTATTGGACACAGTTAGAGTGGTTAAACTATATTTTGGCACATTAGACCTGATTATATGTTACTACTATACTGATGATGTTTCTCTGCTTATGCTTATACTATGCATGTGATGTGATGATGTTACCATTCTTATGAAATTTAACTATGAATATATGATTTTGATGTCATAGTTATCATGTGTACTTATCGTCCTTAATGAAATAAGATATATATGATGTCATACATGGATACCAACTCATGATGTGAATGATTTAATGATGTTATGTGATGAAATGAAAGGATGTTGATGATATGGGTCGGTTGTTGATCGAATATGAATATTTCTTAGAAATGTATGGTTTCAAAATACTAATATGCAAGACATGTAACATCCCTCTCATAAGCCTTGGAATATTTTGTAATTTTGCATGTTATTGTACTCGTCTGGGTGAGGAGCTCAAGGCCAAGGCCCCACCAAGACAACACCTTGCGGCTTATAAAAGTTAACCACCTAAGTGAAAATAATTAGGAGACGTAATGCAATGACACAACTTAACAAAGGGTAACTAAACCCCACCATGGATAAAACTTATCCCAACTCAAGACGCCCTAGCAGAATACTCAATCCTAGTACAAAAAAGCCCGAATAGAGAAGGTTGCAACTTATTTTTCAACAGTACCAAAAACGTCAAGGGGTTAAATCCTTTGAGAAATAAACCTGAAGAATTAATTACAAAGGGGACTATAGGAAGTAGCTCCCTTGAACTTAGGAGATATCATCTTAATAATTAAAAATGACATCACATCTACCTAGAGTAGTATATAGAGATTCCTAGTGTGATTGACATATATTGGAAAATAAATGGAGTTAATACATGTATAGAAATATATTAACTGATGATGAAGAAAATCCTGCGTTGGTAGGGAGGACGAGTAAAATATATAGTTTGATTATATAAATCATAGTAATTCCCAAGATTTAAGGTGAATTACTTAATAAACAAATCCTTATATAAATACTTCCCAGTGACAACTGTCAGGAATCTTCTTGAGTGTACGCTATACCTAAGTTTATTCAGCTTTAATTTTTTAGTTAAAAGAAGTGTCTTGGGGAACGAGGCAATGACTAATTGGGCTGGATGCATGCCTCTAGTTATTACTTGTTAGCAAAATTAATGAAACCTGCCTCGATAATGACAGGGGCATAATTTCAGCCTTAATTGAGGGGGCGCATAGCGCGCCCTAAGGGTAAGCGCTCTCCTGTAGTTGTTTTTGGAGCTAGGTTTTTATTTTAAAGAAGCGGGGATGCAAGCTTCCAAAAAAAAAAAATCGGTGGAACATGCATAGGCGTTTTGCATACATTTTTGTATTGTTATGTTCCAAGAGGAGGAGCCTACGATTGGGTGGGATTGAGGAGAAGCCTACGGTTTGGTGAGGGGCTGCAACTTGCCAATAGCATGTCGTCAAGGTTGTAAGTCTCCCTTCTTGATGTGAATGGATTTTATGTTATTTTTTTCTGTTTCAGGATTTCTTGCCTTGGTTTCCATGTATTAGTTTCGCTAGGGCACCGAAGAATTCTATTGTACTTATATATATTTCTGCATATGCCTTGTGCGGCTGCGTTTTAAGGATAGTTGTGATTTTTGGGTGGTCTACAAAAAAAAAAACCCTCCTGTAAATACCCATGGTACTAACCTGCAGTAGACCTTGATACACTGATCATAATATCCTTCTTTGGGCATGTTCCTTACTATCGTTGCAGGTTAGTCTATGTCTAACGCCGATGTAGATTTTACAATTGCGATTTTCAGGCTGTTCCTCCTCACTTTGTTGTGAAGAGACCAGGTGTTAGCCTATTTTCTGTACCTTCATTTTGTTTTTCTTGCACTATTTAATAATGATTTCAGTCCAACCATGCGCTAGGTCGTAGCTCAAAAAAATGGGGATTCATAGCTCTTGGTAAGACGTTCTCTATGGGATCGGGTTGGTCGAAACTCCAACAAAGACATGATAAGAGGTTTATCGCCAATAAAAACACCAACTCTGGTCACAAGATAAACCACATAGATACTGAGTGCAATACTCCACATGAAATACACTATATCGATGCAATACTCCATTTGTAGGTAACCTATCTGGTCGTGCTCTCTCAGGAATTGTGGGTAATCCAATACCTCGATGCCTTCACGTAGTGTCACTAGAAATAGGGTTTGATATTGATGCATAGGTAAAGAATGGATCAAACCACTATTTCACTTAAGAAAAAGAGTCTGTGCATGAGAAGTTTATGGAGGAAAAATATGAATCATGCTCAGTAAGGAAGAGACTTCACAGACCTAGCACGGGTTCGGTTGGGAGGGCCTCACCCTTTTCATAAGAGACACTTTTTTTATGTTGTTTGCTATTTTGGAATGCCTGACAGATCCGACTTAGGTTATCCTGCATGAGCTTACCCAATGCTGGCCAGTACAAACAGCATAGGTGCCCTTGGTGCTTTTTTTTTTTTTTATAATTTGAGTAGACCCCAAGTCATCCTTTCGATGGATGCTTAGTCCTATGCACATTTTTGTTTCTCATGAAGCATGCTCTTTTTTTTACTGTTTCTTTTATCTTTCAATCCATTTTCCTCTTAAAAAGCAAGAGTGTACCTTCGTTGAGGGCTGTAACTTTGTACTATTGTCGTTGATTAAAGTAATCAATGTCTTTTTGCTCATTTTCACCTTTCCTTTGTAGAGTGCATACTCTCTTTGGGTTTGACCCTCGTCTTGTCATGTATGAAAAGGTGGAAGAGGCAAAGGCCTCGAATTTATTATTTTTGTTGCTTGGGTATTTTAACTTTGAATTTTTCTTACTGCAAGTTACAGAATGCAAACCCTTGTATGCAGATATGTTTTAAATGTTATATTAGAATACTGTCCAAGAGTTAAAGAGTGGTCATAAACTCTGATGTAAGTGGCAGCCTTCACTATATACGTTTAGTATTTTTTGATATAATTTCTTAACTAAGATGTAAGTTTGAAGTGAGTCTATGAGGGCGCAGCCCTAGACTAAGTTAACTATTGAGTTAATAAACCTTCCTAAGTACACAAATTAAATTTTAATAGAACCAAGATGAGGGTAGATCTTTGGTCCTTTACCTAATCATACTTAGATGCTCGGTTGAGATGGGAAAACTCCAGACACCTTCCTAGACTAATACATAAGGTTAATCTATATAAGAGAGACAACATATGTGGATTTAACCTATGTATAAGAAATAAACTAAGTCACATATGATACAAGAGAGAATGAACCTCAATTTAGATGGAGTTATGGTTATATGTTGGTTAATTAAAGAAAGAAGGCCTCAATAATGTAATTGGGGATACCTACTTATGATGTAAAGGAAGGCTTTGGATTAAGCCGTACTAGCAATTTGATGGTGTTTTCGATGAATGAAACATTGAAGAAAAAGAAATATATATTGCAAAGGGTGTTCTGCATAATTGTAACCCTAGGTGTTTTTGCATTTGTTTAAGCTTGTATCAAAGAACAAGTTAAGGTCTGGAATATTCAAAATACATTGGTACTTTGAAAAATGTCTCTCTGTGAAGAGACTTGAGGTATGTGCCACAACATTGTAAATTTCTTCTCTTCGATAATTCAATATAAGACTAACAAACTTTGTGGACATAGCCTCGTTGACGAGGTGAACCACGTGAACTGATGTCTCATCTTTATTTTCCTTGTACACTTTCATGATTTTCGTGTATAATATTTCCTCAATGATGTCTAATGTTGGGGTGCCCTACAAATGATTTATGTTTACATTGGTATCAAAGGATATAAAATGCATTTGCAAATATACAAGTGTTAATGATTCGGGACAAGTATTTTTCAATTATGTTATTTCCATGCTCAAGAGCTTATTTATGTTTGAGTTGTAAATTCATTTTAATAGGGCAATTTTTTTCTCATTTTTCTCACAAGTTGTTAACAGGATGATGGGGTATGCTACATATGGTATCAGAGCCAGAGTGACAACACTCGAGCCTATTTGGGTTCAACATGTAGTTAGGATGCATGAAGATGGATACCTCTAACCAATCAATTGCCTTTTTTTGTGTGGATGCATGACACTGATGAGCGAGGAGGATAATTTGTCCAAGGATCGAAGGAGGTAATGAAGAGGATCCAAGAAAATGTCAGGTCTATGCTTTAACCTTATCTGCATTATATCTTAACTTGAAGATCTGGATTTTGATAAGAATTCCATCCTTAAATGCGTTTGGATATCTATTGACCTCACTTTATCCACTGTATTTGTTTTGAAGATAAATACTTAGATCCGCATGTGTTTTAGAGATGGCTTTATACAATGTATTTGTTTTGAAGATAAATACTTAGATCCACATGTGTTTTAGAGATGGCTTTATCCAATGTCTACATTTGAAGATCAGTACCTAGAATCACATTGTTTTTAAGCCTATGTTTCCGCTTACAAATCTGGAATTATCAAATGTCTACATTTGAATTTTTATTACATTTTTATTACAGATCTAGAATATCAATTTCCTTGTATGCATTTTGAATGACAACTACGGCCCAACACTAAATGCACGATTTTAGTGGATGTCGTAGAAAACTATCGCTAACCCTTTTTAATGAGCGTCTGCGTTTTGATTTCATTGCCATCGATTAGCATCTGTGTTTGGGAATAAATACATGGTTTTTCATTTTTAAGAATCATCTCCGTAAATATTTGTGACCAAGTCTATGCAGTAGTTTCTCCAATATTTGCCGTTTTGATTTGTTATTTTTCAAACGAAATTTTTTTATCTGCATTACTATTGTTTTCAAACTTGGCGTTGATGTTGTGTTCTGTATTTTATTCTTTTCCAAATCTCTGGTAGAAGGTGCTCTGACTCGTCCTTAATCTAAAATTTCCACTTTTCTTTCCCAAATTTTGGGTTACTTCAGTAGAACGAGTTATATGAATTGTTTCAGACCTAAAGGATATGGAAATTGTTTCCCTAATTCTGCATTGATTTCCATAGGAGGTTGTTGATTTAGCTTCCTTCATGCACTAATAGATTCCTCCTTACCCTCAGAATCCGTGACTATGTTTGACCTAGTATGATTTTGGGTTCGGTTCGGCATTGGAGATATATTATTTTATTAGGTTGTAATCGTTTCCAGTAATTCCTAGTAGTGACCTCTCGAAAGGATGTTATCCTTGGATATTTTGATTATTTGATTACGATATATATATATATATATATATATATATATATATATATATATATCATAAAACCCCAAGCCCGGTTGGTGTGACCAGATTGTTATATAGTTATATTTAGTCAGTAAATGTCTTTTATATGATTATATCTAATCAATAAATGTATTTAAGTATGCTGAGAAGGTTAACCAATTCTCTTCGTGGTAAACTAACTCTTTAATATGAGTGTATAAGAAGATTTTTTTTTTTATAGGATTTATCTCTCATGAAAGGATTTTGATAAAGCATATATTTTAATAAGGAATGGAATACTATAAGGAAGCCTTACATATTTAGACATTTGGTAAGAATTGGGTTGAGTTAATTCCCTTCCCTGGCCTTTAACAAGAATCAAATGCTCTGTACTTATTAAAGGTTGTGTTTCAGGATAAAACATCTAAGTTTATATGGGTGAAAACATGAAGTGATAGTGTTGTAAGTGAAGTTTATAACCTAGAATGTTATGCAATGTATAAGTATGTTTTTTATCTGAAATTCTATGAAGTTATAACTTAGTAACTTAGAATGTTGTGTTTTGTAATGAATAAGTATGTTTTCTATTGAAATTCTATAGAGGATACATAATATGTATATTGGAAGTAAAGGGTATCCTTATCTTTTAAAAAATATTCATATATGAAACCACTAATTGCTAAATATAAGCAGTCACCATTTGCAGGTTGAGTACAGTTAATTGTTCCACTTATGAACTCATAACCCCTGGGTTGGTTTATTATTGTTTTCATCATTAGTTAAAAGTAGAGTGAAAAGTAAGGAGTTAGGTTGCACAGAAATAGCTCTAATCGGGATGGCATTTATTTAGTCTTTTACAGATTTATCGAGGCCCACAAGAATTCTATAATTTGTTGGAGACTTATAATATCTAGTAGATAAAATTCCAGATGTAGTATATATAAAATTGCAACAGTGAGTGAATTTTGATTTTGTTGTAATAAATTGAAGTTAATGAGTCGTTTCATTGTAAAAATTCTTAGGTTTTATGGGTTTTCTTGCGAATGATGTTTGTATAAGAAATTAAAAAGGTTTTGTGGCTTCTTGTAAATGCTTTCTTGTCAATTCTGGTGTTAAAAGGCTCTTATTCGATGAATGATAAATGAAGTAAGGCATGACTTATGCTAAAGGTTTGATGTTCTTTGAATTAATAAAATGATAAACTGACCATCTACGGAGTGATTGCAGGCATGGGAAATTGTGGCCCTGAGGAGTGCTAAAGCTCTAGGACTGTAATGAGTTAAGAAGATATGAGAAATATCTCATGTGAAAAAGGTTATCACCACGAGGAAGTGGTGATGGAGGTAGTGGATGAAAGCTACCTTGTTTTCCCCTAGGCCAGTGAGGGACCACTATGCATTCTGGGGAAGCCTAGATGTAAGACATTTTGGCTAAGACTCATTCCACACACATGAGAGGACTGTCACATGAGTGGGGGACTCTATAAAGATAATAACCTCTAGGAACTATGGAGGTGTGCGAGAACTGGAAGTGCGTTAGCTTGGTGAAGCATCCTGAATAGCACAAAAAGGAGATATGCCTTGGGAAGGGTATCATCCTTGTGTTGGGTGGCTTGAATTGGTACTTAAAGTACTATTAGCACTTGGAGTGCTTGGATGGAGGACATCCAAAGAAAAGATTAATGGTGAAGCACCCTTAATAGCAAAAGAAGGAGATACGCCTTAGGAAGGGTATCGTCCTTGTGTTGGGTAGCTTAAAGTGGTACTTGAAGTACTATTAGCACTTGCAGTGCTAAGATGAAGGACATCCAAATAAAAGAATAATGCTGGGAAAAGGTATGTGCATTACAGGTAAAATGGTACCTATGAGGTAATATGTCTATTTATTGGCAAATAGAACTGACTTGTATATTGGAACCACTATGGATTATGGAAATTGTATAGTGTTGGATTTCTGAGTTATACATTGTTTTCAATATTGATATTAGGAGACATGCATATTTATGTCACAATGCAAAAGGATTTATGGTTTGTGTTTTAAGTTGAATTATAATTTTGAACATGAATTACTGAAAAATTCTAAATTGTAGTTATGATGCTGTAAAAGACCTGCTATTTATGTTTCATGATGAATTGACTTTTACCTATGTAAAATTTGTGTAGACCCAATTTTATGTTGCAGGAAAACTGCAGGTCCTACGAACCTGTAAGGATTAGAAAAATTGAAAGAGATCCGAGCAAGGCAAAGCAAGAATAGATGACTCAAGAGAAGAATAAAAGTTTTGTCAAAGAAACAAGAAACACAGAGGGCGGTGTTATTTTTTTAGAGGGGAAGGATGTAACACCCCTCTCATATGCCCTGGAATATTTTGTAATTTTGCATGTTATTGTACTCGTCTGGGTGAGGAGATCAAGGCCAAGTCCCCACCAAGACAACACCTCGCGGATTATAAAAGTTAACCACCTAAATGAAAATACTTAGGAGACATAATGCAATGACACAACTTAACAAAGGGATAACTAAACCCCACCATGGATAAAACTTATCCCAACTCAACATGCCCTAGCGGAATACTCAATCCTAGTACAAACAAGCCCGAATAGAGAAGGTTGCAACTTATTTTTCAACAATACCAAAAACGTCAAGGGGTTAAATCCTTTGAGAAAGAAACCTGAAGAATTAATTACAAAGGGGACTATAGGAAGTAGCTCCCTTGAACTTAGGAGATATCATCTTAATAATTAAAAATGACATGACATCTACCTAGAGTAGTATATAGATATTCTAGTGTGATTGACGTATATTGTAAAATAAATCGAGTTAATACATGTATAGACATATATTAACTGATGATGAAGAAAATCCTACGTTGGTAGGGAGGACGAGTAAAATATATAGTTTGATTATATAAATCATAGTAATCCCCAAGATTTAAGGTGAATTACTTAATAAACAAATCATTCTATAAATACTTCCCAATAACAACTGTCAGGCATATTCTTGAGCGTACGCTATACCTAAGTTTATTCACCTTTAATTTTTTCATTAAAATATGTATCTTGGGGAGCAAGGAAACGACTAGTTGGGATAGACGCATGCTTCTAGTTATTACTTGTCAGCAAAATTAATGAAACCTTACTCGAAAATGATAAGGGCATAATTTTTTCCTTAATTGAGGGGGAGCGCAGCGTGCCCTAAGGGTAACCACTCTCCTGTAGTTGTTTTTGGAGCTAGGTTTTTCTTTTAAAGAAGGGGGGGGAAAGATTCCAAAAAAAAAAATTCGGTAGAACCTGCATAAGCGTTTTGCATACATTTTTGTATCGTTATGTTCCAAGAGGAGGAGCCTGTGATTGGGTGTGATCGAGGAGAAGCCTACAGTTTGGTGAGGGGATGTAACTTGCCAATAGCATGTCGAAAAGGTTGTAAGTCTCCCTTCTTGATGTGAATGGATTTTATGTTATTTTTTTCTGTTTCAGGATTTGTTGCCTTGGTTTCCATGTATCGATTTCGCTAGGGCACCGAAGAATTCTATTGTCCTTATATATAT
Organism: Pseudotsuga menziesii; assembly: GCA_001517045.1. Lineage (NCBI taxonomy): Eukaryota > Viridiplantae > Streptophyta > Pinopsida > Pinales > Pinaceae > Pseudotsuga > Pseudotsuga menziesii. Next base: position 12,403 of record LPNX010829701.1, on the reverse strand, counting down.
TTTTGCATATGCCCTGTGTGGCCGTGTTTTAAGGATAGCTGTGGTTTTTGGGCGGTCTGAGAAAAAAAAAACCCCTCCGGTAAATACCCATGGTACTGACCCGCAACAAACCTTGATACAATGATCATAATATCCTTCTTTGGGCCTGTTCCTTACTTTTGTTGTAGGTTAGTCTATGTCTAAGGCTGATGTAGATTTTAGAATTATGATTTTCAGAGTATTCCCCCTCGGTTTGTTGTGAAGAGACCGAGCGTTATCCTATTTTCTGTACCTGCATTTTTCTTTTCTTGCACTATTTAATAATGATTTCAGTCCAACCATGCGCTAGGACGTAGCTTAAAAAAATGGGGATTCATAGCTCTTGGTAAGACGTTCTCTATGGGATCGGGTTGGTTGAAACTCCAACAAAGACATGATAAGAGGTTTATCTCCAACAAAAAGACCAACTCTGGTCACAAGATAAACCACATAGATACTGAGTGCAATAATCCACATGAAATACACTATATCAATGCAATACTCCATTTGTAGGTAACCTATCAGGTTGCGCTCTCTCAGGAATTGTGGGTAATCCAATACCTTGATGCCTTCATGCAGTGTCACTACAAATAGGGTTTGATATTTATGCATAGGTAAAGAATGGATCAAACCACTATTTCACTCAAGAAAAAGAGTCTGCGCATGAGAAATCAACGGAGGCAGGTTATGAATCATGCTCAGTACGGAAGAGACTTCATAGACCTAGAGCGGGTTCGGTTGGGAGGGCCTCACCCTTTTCATAAGCGCCACTTTTTTTTATGTTGTTTGCTGTGTCGGAATGCTTGATAGATCCGACTTAGGTTGTCCTACATGAGCTTACCCAATGCTGGCCAGTACAAATAGCGTAGGTTCCCTTGGTGCTTTTTTCTTTATTGTTTATAATTTGGGTAGACCCCAAGTGATCCTTTCAATGGATGCTTAGTCCTATGCACATTTTTGTTTTTCGTGAAGCACGCGCTTTTTTTTTACTATTTCTTTTATCTTTCAATCCATTTTCCTCTTAAAAAAGCAAGAGTGTACCTTCGTTGAGGGCTGTAACTTTATATTATTGTCATTGATTAAAGTAAGCCATGTCTTTTTGCTAATTTTCACCTTTCCTTTGTAGAGTGCATACTCTCTTTGGATTTGACCGTCGTCTTGTCATGTATGAAAAGGTGGAAGAGGCAAAGGCCTCGAATTTATTATTTTTGTCGCTTGGGTATTTTACCTTTGAATTTTTTTTACTGCAAGTTACGGAATGCAAACGCTTGTATGTTGATATGTTTTAAATGTTATATTAGAATATTGTCCAATATTTAAAGAGATCTCATACACTCTGATGTAAGTGGCAGCCTTCACTAGATACGTTTAGTAGTTTTTGATGTAATTTCTTAACTAAGATATAAGTTTGAAGTGAGTCTATGAGGGCGCAGCCCTAGACTAAGTTGACTATTGAGTTAATAAACCTTCCTAAGTACACAAATTAAATTTTAATAGAACCAAGATGAGGGTAGATCTTTGGTCCTTTACCTAATCATACTTAGATGTTCGGTTGAGATGGGAAAACTCTAGAAACCTTCCTAGACTAATACATAAGGTTAATCTATATAAGAAAGACAACATATGTGGATTCAACCTATGTATAAGAAATCAACTAAGTCACATATGATACAAGAGGGAATGAACCTCAATTTAGATGGAGCTATGGTTCTATGTTGGTTAATTAAAGAAAGAAGGCCTCAATACTGTAATTGGGGATACCTACTTATGATTTAAAGGAAGGCTTTGTGTTAATCCCTACTAGCAATTTGATGGTGTTTTCGGTGAGCGAAACATTGAAGAAAAAGAAATATATATTGCGAAGGGTGTTCTGCATAATTGTAAGGCTGGTTTTTTTTGCATTTGTTTAAGCTTGTATCAAAGAACAAGTTAAGGTCTAGAATATTCAATATACATTGGTACTTTCAAAAATGTCTCTCTGCGAAGAGACTTGAGGTATGTGCCACAACATTGTAAATTTATTCTCTTCGATAATTCAATAATAAACTAACAAACTTTGTGGACGTAGCCTCGTGGACGAGATGAACCGTGTGAACTGATGTCTCATCTTTATTTTCCTTGTACACCTTCAAGATTTTCGTGTATACTCTTTCCTCAATGATGTCTAATGTTAGGGTGCTCTACAAATGATTTATGTTTACATTGGTATAAAAGGATATGAAACCCATTTGCAAATATACAAGTGTTAACGATTCAGAACAAGTATTTTTCAATTATGTTATTTCCATGCTCAAGAGCTTATTTATGTTTGAGTTGTAAATTAATTTTAATAGGGAAAATTTTTTCTCATTTTTCTCACAAGTTGTTAACAGGATGATGGGGTATTCTACAAGACACATGTGGTATAAGATAGCGGGATACTTGATATGATATGAGGAATAAGTGTGTGTTGAACAATAAATCTTAGCAATGGACAGGATAATATGATGACCAAAACCGATAATCTTAATAATATCATAGTGTGATTTTATCAAGGCATAGACCTAGTATGTTCAAAGGGATGGAGGTCATTAGAGGAATTTTGGGGTCTAAAATGGGCCTCCTAAGGAAAATAATAAAATAATAGTCAAAATAATAAAATAATAGTTAAAATAATAAAATAATATTGATTAATTTTGGAGGAAGAAAGAAAAAAACTACTTTTTGTGTTCGTATTTTCGACATATCTCCCTGTGTTTTTACTCAAATTTCGATCAGGAGAGCTCATTGGATGCAGAATTTGATTCCACATCCAACGAGTACCCACACTCCATACTTTTAATGGACCCCGCTACCCCAAAAACAAGAAATACCTGAAAAAACATGATGATGATGTCATCATCACATTTTTTCAGGTATTTCTTGTTTTTGGGGTAGCGGGGTCCGTAAAAAGTATGGAGTGTGGGTACTCGTTGGATGCAGAATCAAATTCCGCATCCAACGAGCTCTCCCGATCGAAATTTGAGTAAAAACACAAGGAGATATGTCGAAAATACGAACAAAAAAAGTAGTTTTTTTTAATGACAAATATGTAAATTCAACCATTATGGTTGACTTATTTTATTGAAATTCTATTGGTTCTTGAATTCCAACTCAGAAAAACTTATTTTGGCACGTTTTCTTATAAGGCCCATTTTAGACCCCAAATTTCCTCTAATGATTTCCCACCCTATAGATTCTATGATAACTGAGGTCATGGGAGGGTTACATTGAGTCATGCTCCTAGACATGTGATAATGACAGTGACATGCCTCCTAGGAGGGGTTGGGTCTGTTTTTTAGTCAACACTAATGCTCTCAATATCTATATGGGTTCGAGTTGGTTAATCCAACACCACATCCTTAGTAGCAGATGAAGGATGTTGAAGTAGGATATTATGGGAGGATATGTTATCCAATATTATGGGGGATTGGGGGTTCTACGATAGTATGTACTGGTAGTAGGTATCCTTCCCTTGAATGTAACTTATTAAGTGATTAATTCAAATCTAAGTATAATGATGTTGAATCTCATTATTTAAACAATTAGATAACTTATATTGACAAAATGATTATGTTTAAGTATTTTTGACTATTACAATTTCACTGTTATTATTAATTGACATATATGCATAGGAAGGATATGTTTACCTATAGTACACATGATATGTGCATTCACTGGCCATGCATATAGACCTGGCATATATAAACTAGTAATGTTATACAATTGCTCACAAGGTCAAATAATTGTGTAAGTTGTTACAAAATAGTAAGTTATTTGACATTGATAATGGAAATTAAATATTTGCAAGGTATGGATTAAACTAGTCATTTAGTGTCCCTTAAATTGTATGTGACTACAATAAAAATTATTTATTAAGTGTCGTAAGTTGGAATTATTGTCAGAAATTATCGTAAGTAAGCATTACCATTATTCCATATTTGACAATAGAATTGTACTATTGAATTAATTAATTACAAATAGTTTTACCCTTAAGGATACTTCTTTGTAAGTATAAGAGTAATATGTTGGTAATTTGTCACTTAAAAAAATAAACATACAAGTGATTAATGTTATTATTATTATTATTAGCAATTATTCAATAATTATTATTGTTATTATTGATATCATTTTATTTTTTCTCTTTTTTTAAACTATTGTGAAATAAGTATTTTCATAATTCTAGTTAAATCAATTATTTAAATATCTGAATTATTCTTCCTCCTTGGATAAGTGGAATAATATTATTATTGTAAAAAAAATTGGAGTCAATTGTCCAAATGAAATAATATTATATGAATATTTAAAAATACTTGGAAATCATAATATCCTTGTCAAATCATATTTTTATTAAGTAATCAAGACATTGGAATCTTCGGTATGTTAGGTCATGCTAATTAATTATTATTTTAACCTAAAAGCATTTAAAACATAAGTGGTAGATTGATTCATCGATTAAAAATATAAGCCTCGTAAAAGAAACTCGATAGTGGTCATTTATAAGAGTTAATAAATAATTGGAGTCAGCTTGACATGACTAACTTAATGAAAAATATTGTTTGATATAATCGAGAGAAAAACAAGATCTCATAAAAATATTAAATATTAAATTGTCTTAAATAGACAAGAGGGTTTTAATGGGTTTGGGTCTCGAGAAGATAGAGGGAAGGTGGCAGTGTAAGGTTGAAGGAAGGATAAAAAAGATGGGTATATAGGAAAGGTTGGAGGGAGTAGTTGGGGATCCTCAATCTTGGTGCTTTTTTGGGAAAGGTAATTGGAAAGGGAAGGGGAAAGCTCTGGTTTGGAAATCAAGATAAGGAAGTTGTTATTTAAATTATCGGTTATGGGCTTGGAGGATAGGAAGTCTATCGATTTCATAGGGCCATCATGATCACAGCTAGTTGGAAGGGTGGTTTATGCAGTCATTTTCTAAGCACTAAGGAGGTTAAGTTTGAAAATTCTAGTGGATCAAGGGAGGACATCTACCATCTACTAGCATCAGGTATTCTCAATGTTAATTATCAATTTATCTTATTCTAACTTATGTTGAAATATAAACAAAGAAAAATTAATGTTATTTAATTTTAAATCTCTTTTTTTCTTATGCATATGTTGAAAATGTCTAGAATAAAAAAAATAAAAAGAATTTAATAGATTATCCAAAAATAGATCAAAATAGCTCATATTTTTTATTGAAATTATAGAAAGTAGCTTAGAATGAGCTTAATACATAGGAAGGTTAGTCAAGAATGGACTTAGTGCTCTAGTCCAAACCGAAGCACTACAATATAACTATAGGTATTCAAAACATTATCCACTATGACACCTAGATATGAAAGGAAGAATATGACTAGAGGGATTTTATAAAAGCTCACAAAAACGGCTAGAATCAAGGATATATAGGGTCTTCAACCAAATTGGATAAGAGAATGCTCATATCCTCAACATTGAGATAAATATATGAAGTCGAGCATGTGAGAAATGACCAATATAAGGGAAAATAAATTCTGCCTTCAGTTAGTCCAAGGGAACCCATTAATGTTGGTTGTGGGTCCAAGGTACACGATGCCTCTAGCTCTATCATTTGTAATAAATGTGTTGATGTCGACATAGAGAAACCCACTACCAATAAGGATATGGTATTTCCTTGAAGGAATAACAAGGGATACAAGCAAAAAATGGATATATATGAATAAGAGACCGAGGAATTGACAAAGGGAAGTATGAGGGTAACTGCATTGGGGGATTAAAACTTCATTTGTCCAAATCATGAAAGGATGGTTGACCATGCAGCATGTATGGACTCATAATGATATCATGGGATGTAATTGCAATTGGAGCACACACGTATCGGGAGATAGAAGTGGGTACTTATGTCGACTTTGAGGGAGAATGGTGTCAACATGACTCCATGGGTGACTCATCCATGGAAATGTTTTGGTAAAAATTTATCCCATGAGCTAATTTTTAACCATTCTTCCAAAACAAGATTTTCCAAACTCCATTTTTTTCTAAATCAATTCACCCAAATTCCATGGGATAAAAAAATGTACTCTAAAAATTTCCAAATTTGTCCAAAAATATATATAAAGTCCCTTAGAAAATTTAATCTAAACAAAAAAATATTGCCCAGTATTTTATGGTTGTAAATTTAAGAATTATTAATATTCACCAAGGTTTCTAGACTTTAAGAAAATTATAGATCCTTAATGTTTTCCCTTGACTCATCCGAAAATTCTCTGAACAAAGGAAACCATGGATGCTTCCACGAAATGAGATTTTATACAATTTGTATGAGTATTGAGGTGAATTTTGTGAATGGTTTCCTCGTTGAATGGACATTGGAGAGAGATCCTAAAATAACAGTGGAATCTAATTGCTTCATCAGTGTGTTAACACATGAGTAAACTAGGTTCTTTAAAAGACCATTATGTAATTGTTACCAATGTAGGTGGCCATGTAAGTGATATAAATGAGGAACACAAGGACATAAGTGTCCAATAAATGGACAATTGAATCAATGAATAGATGATATAAGATGGAATAGTTGGAGGGTAGGACATTGGTATAAATCCCCTCGAGGGATGATGAATGGTGGCAATGTAAGGTAATTTTTTTTGTATGAATAAAGTGGTGGGATAATGAGTGTATAACATGAAACATTAGAATGCCATAAAGTCCATATATTTGTGAGTACATGGGTAGGCCAATGGTTGATGATGCCAAAGTAAAATGTGGCTAAGTGCAAGATCACAAACTAGATAGACTCCTAGTCATATGGAGAGGATAATGGAATGATTGTCGAATGACAAAGGTTACTAAATGATGGAACCCATGTGAGGGAGGCTCTATTGTCTGTAAATGGGAAGTGTGAGTGTGGTTAGTCCAGGACCTATTCTCGGGTAAGGGGAAGTGAAAGTTTCGTTGGTCCAGGCCACTTTTGTGAAGAAAGGGAATCATACATGTGCAAGAGGGAAAAAATAGGTTTATGCATATGATGTTTTGTAGAGGGTGAATCACCTATATACCACTTTGAGAAAATGTACCTATTGTAAGTGGTTACTTACCAAAATAAAATGATCATGTTGCTACGTGATCCTATACACATGGAAATGATACCCAATAATAAAATTGCATATATAAATTAATCCAAGTGTATAAGTAGCATATAACATAAGAAATTAGGGTAAATTACTTGCATCCACATAAAATGAGGAGAATGAAGATGTCCTCAAAAATAACTCTACCATGGAAAATGGTTCTCATAATCAAGAAGAACGAGGGATGACATGATTCCAATGGTACAAATGGAACATCAAAGTGATGTCGTACGACATAATATGGTTAAGAATAAGAATGTGTCATTTCCATATGCGTGGCCCCAACAAACTATGTGTCATTTTCATTACTCACTATTGGAGGAGTGTGTGGATCCCATAAATTCAAGAACTGATTTCTCTTTATTTGTCCAATGGATTCATATGTTATGACTTGCGAGATAGTGGTTACATACCCCTATTAATTTTTATCAATTTACTTTCTTGTTTTCGGATTTTAGTATTCATGTGTGAACCCCTTGAAGGTTTTCGGGCCATGTTGTAACTTTTGAAGGGAAATTAGTGACTTAAGTCATGCATTTCCTTTCAACAAGAACAACCATGTTGCACCTAGTCAGAAATTAGGCTTGATCAAGTCACACCTAGTTTAAAACCAAGCTTTCCTTGAGGTCACATCTAGATGTAGAAAATGAGTGACTTGGATAGATGAATTCTCTTAGCCAGGTGTGACCTAGGTCACAACATTTTTTTGAAAAAAATCCCATTTGTTGTTCAAGAGAATACAACCTTATAACCTAGGGTCTCTAGGGTTACAAACGTAGTAAATAAACTTGCAGACATTCGTCCATTACATAATTTGACATAGAAATAAGGAAGAAATTAGGTGTACCTTGTTTATGTAGGTTGATCCTAGCTTTCTTCTTCATTCCAAATTAATCCAATAGCTTCTAGGGAATATTCAACACCAGCAAAGAGATAAACCTTTCTTGCAATATCTTATATTTTATATAGAATATTAATTAAGCAATATGCTTGCAATGAAATGACAAGACAATTAAGAAATCATAATACATAAGAGTACAAAGACACAAAATTAGAAGAAAGACTCTCTTTATTGATAAACAAGTGATGGAAGATTACAACCAGTGTATGAAACATGTGCTCCTCTTCTATCAAAGGAAACCAAGTTTTGTTCCTCCAAGATATTCGAAGGCAATCCACCAGCATAACATTTCTCTAGAATCGATGATATTTAGCCTCAACCCCTATCCTCTATTTATACTTGAGGAAAAATAGAGGTTACGAAGGTTAATATGGTCGAGGAAGTTGGTATAGTTATGATTAGGGACTCAACCGTCCTCGACTAAACTTGTTTTATTTTTTTAAATTTTTGGATTAGGGAATTTACGAGTCTTTATACTAGCAAGTTGTGTTTCATACACGACTCTCATAAGGAACCCACATGTACAAGGAATGATCATCTATTTGTGGGTTGCAATGTCAACACTTGCAAATGATTCATGAGTTGCAATGGAAATAGTCATGAATTATCCCTAATCATCCTATAAAAAATAGGTCAAGCTAGAAAGGTGGCAATATATGAAGGAACATGCACATGTATAGGTATTTTTCCACTTCCATCCATTTTGTCCTTTTGTATATCGACACATTCATTTTCAGTAATCAGACGTAGAAGTGCCATTTCACAGGAAAACAGATGCCCCCTAATGTGTGAGGTTAGAGGGAAGTGATGGTCGAAATACATTAAAAAATTTATTCTTGGAGAACTTAGTTAAAAAGGTTGGAGGGAGGTACCTGAAACATAAATATCAAATTCATATACAAAATCATATATTAGGATGCCATGTTCAATAAAGCGAAGCACTATCTCCTTTACAATATTTTATTACATCATATGATACGGGAAACAAGGCCACCTATATTACAAAGGTGGATCAGAGCCACAATATACAATGATGAGTCTTCAAAATATTGAAGCAATATTGTTGAACATAACACAATCTTGTGCAAATTAGGTTATAGAGGTCCTAAGCTAGGTATTCGTCGAAATACAGAGTAACCACTATAATTCCTACCATGCACTACAACAAATCCTTGAATTAGCGTCCCATTTAGCGTCCCTTTTTAGTGTAATTTTTTTTACATTGAGTGGTCAAAATAGATGCTAAATGGGACACATCATGGACAAAACTTAAAGCGTCTTAAAAAATGTCTTATTTTTCTTCCTATATAGTGTCCTTTATTATGTCCAAAATAGCATCTATATTTTTGCTTCCAGAATAACGTCTAACTTTGCTTCCTAAACAATGTCGATGTTTTCTTCCTAAATAACATCTAATTTTGCTTCCTAGCGAGTGTCCTCTTTTTCTTCTTAAATGACAGCACCATATTTGCATCCTTAATAGCACCATGTTAGCATTCAAATTAGCATCCAATCTTGCATCCATTTTTTCTACCACTTTAGCATCCCATTTTGCACCATGTTTTATTTCCAAATATGTGCCAATTTTCACTTCCAAATTTGCACCAATTTTAGCTTCCTTTTTTGCATCGTGTTTTGCTACCAAAATGATGCCAAATATTTCTTCTATTGTTGCACCATATTTTGCTTCCTATGTAGCGCCATCTTTTGCATCCAAAGTAACGTCTTATTTCTCTACCATATCAACGCCATGGTTGGCTTGTGCATTAGCGTCGTGTGTTGCATCATTTTTAATGTCTAGTTTTGGGTCTTATTTTGCTATGATATCAATGCCATGTTCGACTTCATCATTAGCGCCACGTGTTGCATCCTCTTTAATGCCTAGTTCCGCATGTCTCATTTTTTGGTCACTAATTTAGTCATTTTTAGTAGTTTTATATACATATTTTGGTCATTTTTTTTAGTCACTTATCTCCCATTGTTTTGTCACTTACTAATTTAGTTGTTTGTAACTGATATTATAATATCATTAGGGCATGTAGGAATCAAACCACCAACCTCCTACTTGTAAGGTAGACGCTCCTCCATTGAGCTAGAACCCTTTAAGAATTTGGCAACCTAACTTATAGAGTCCTTTATAATTGTAAAAAGGATCAATACACAACATTGAGTATCTAATGGTCGCAAAATGATGATATATTATATAAGTTCAAAATATATGATCAAGCAAGTTATGAAATCCATAAACCTTTTCTAGGAATTTTGAAAAAAACTCAAAAATTGGCTTAATGGGATTGCAAAAATCACTATTCCCTAGCAACCGTAAGTGTACCACTATATGAGACCTATTAACAAAAATTATCTTAGTGTGGATGCCAAGGTGGGTTTTAAGGGCGGTTCTAAACCCCCCTACCATTATCTACTTTTGGATGAAATTGGAAACATTTAAATGGTTCATTTTGCACTATTCTCGTGGGAAGAAAATTTTATTTAATTAAATTCATACTAAATCACTACCATACCAAGTGTGAATGATTGTGTTCACAATAAGAAGCTAAATTAATGTAAAATTGTCTATTTCATTATAGTATTTTAATAATAGAATCTGCATTGTACAAAGCACTCTAAGATAAGACAATCATCTGTAACATTAGTGGAGGAACTAAAGTCTCCATACATATAAGGATTGATAAAACTATGCTACTCTTTAGGATTCAAACATGTGTGACTATGTTTGAGTTGAAGTTCTCTAATTTTTCATCAAAACTAGTGGCAGCCTAGTCAACTGGTTCAAAATTGGCGAAAATAAAATTCAAGAAAAATTGGTCAATGTAAAAAAGTCTCATAAAATTCGTAATTAAGTTCGAAAATAAGAAATATGTTTTTGTTTTATAATTTCATATTCGAAATAAAAAAACAAATACAATTGTTTAAATTTCAAATCTATTAAAAACATGTCAAATTCATGAAATATTTGACCTAAGTTTCTCTAATTAACTCTTTTTCTCCTTAAAATAACAACTAATATTTGAAATTTGCTAACATTTTGAAATTCAATTTGCACAATCAAATTTCCTTCACATTCAACAAATTTCAATTGCTTAGGAAGAAATTCATCAAATGCAGTTACATAAGTGGCAACCATGAGATAAATAATTTTAGCATTGCAATCATAGTCACACAAAGCATCCAAGATGTAACAAAACCATCGTCCAACGACCATTTTTAGCATAACATTTGTATTAACTAACCAAAGATGTGCCTACCTCATCCAAGAGTTAACTCAGTCCTTCCTCTCTTTCTTGAACAAGGTACAGTTTCCATTGCTCAGAGAGTGCTCACTTTGACTGTATGATAAATCAGACCCATGCCATTCACTGTTTCCAGAAAATTTGCCCTTCTTACATCATCCTCAATATTTCTAAGTATGTTCCTATGTTGCCGAATCCACCACCACAGTGTGTAGGATACATGGATTTACGGATCCTATATGTATTTGAGGCGGATCCACCATTGAAATGGATCCTCTACAGAAGGAATCCTATCCTTGTCCCATGAAACAGATCTTGTGAAAAATAAAATATAAAATCCTGAAATTTTTAAACGAATCTTGTGAAAAATCAAACAATTCCTAAAATTTTCAAACGGATCATGCAACTTCGAGTTCTTTTATAACCCATTGATCCCGCCAAAAAATTATTGTTGAATGAAAAAATTAGAAAACACTAAACACCTAATGGCTAGCGTAAACCCCATTCCTGATCAAGGTCCGGTCTATCCTTACATCAAGATATTCTCTTGAATTCTGATATATCAATATCAAGGTCTGCCCTCAACGTTTTTATTTGATATATATGTATGGTCAAGGTTTTTTGTCAAGGGCTAATCTATATTTATGTACTATGTGTTATACACCAGAATGGCACCTCTCCGTCCGAGTGCCGACTTTCCTTATGTCGGTGCACAAAAGGAAACTTATGGATTGAGGTTTGCCTAGAATACTATAGCTTGGCTTTTATGGAATACATTTCTGCCTTCGTCTCTGCCTGTGACCACTTTTCCATGATTTCGTCGCATGTCGGCACTTCATGAAAGTCACTGAAAAAACACCTATCTTGGAGGACCCATATCTTGAGTTCTGTAACTCCGTTTGACCTCATTTCTGCACCGTTAGAAAGGTATTTCAGTTAGCTAAAACTTTCTAGAAGACACCAAAGTCTGAAAATGCCCAGAAATACCCTAAAAATGCGTTTTTTGTGTATGCACGACTCTCCTTATGTGCAACCCGCGCATCATGCGCGACCCTTGTGTTTTGCAAGTCGCGCATGCATATATTCGTGGGTTGCTCTTGTGTAAACTTGCGTAT
>LPNX010829693.1:726646-739067 GCA_001517045.1 Pseudotsuga menziesii | reverse complement strand
AAAATTCATCTTTGATATCCACAAGCCTAAGCATACCTCCTATTTATGAGGTTAGAGATGAGTTTAATGAATACTTTGTGGTATCTTTGGGTGAATATCGATATAGTAAAGCCGAGAAATATGTGGTAAGATGGGGAAAGAAGAGGGGCAGAGATTATAACGATATGGATATGTCAACGGTGAATGAATTTTTATGGACACCGTAATTGAGTGATCCACAAGCCTATGCTATAGATGCATATTTTGTTCTAGGAGTGTTTACATGTGCCAATATGGATGCTGTCAACTCTCTAAACAAAGAGTTTGATAAACAAAAGGCAGAAATTATCAGTTTGAAAGAAGCACTGGAGCAACTCAAGAAACAACATGAGGACAAACAGGATGAACTCCAAGTGAAGAATGTTGCTCTCAGTGTAGAGTTGCAGAAAGCAAAGAATGATAATGCTACTCTGGTTCAAAAGGTTGTAGAATTAGAGAGGCAAAATGAAGACTCAACTACAAGTGTAGCTTCATCTTCATTTTCTAAGTTTTCCCAAGAAGAGTTTAAGGAGCTGCGCTATCAGAACTAACAGGGAACATTTTGATTTGGTATGTGAGTTGTTTGGAACTCTTTTTGATATATTTGAGACTCATACAATGTTTGAAAATATGTCTGTGGTTTTGGAGAACCTAATTGAGAAAAGACAACAGGACTCAAAAGCTTATGATGAAGTCACTGATTGGCAGAGGCACATGAAGGAGAGGCCTAAGAAAGGTCAGGCTATCTGCGGTAGAGGGTGGTATGCAGTTGATCATATCATGACTGACTTATCCTTTCCTACCATGGCGCTTAATGAGAAGGCATGTCCACCTGGAATGATGATCGAGCAGGTTGAGAAACGAAGGGATGACCAGGAGGAGAAAATCAAGGAATTGGATCACATCAACATAAATGATGTGGAGCAGTTAATCAAACATCCATTCGTAGTACAAAGCAAGATCCATGTCTATATCCGAGTTTGGCATAAGTTGGATAAGAATGAGGTCGAGGATTATAAATTTAATGCTCAATTCGACATAGAATCAACCACTTATCCTGATATCGAGGAGCTGCTATGAATTTTGAGAGTCACCTAGGATATTAGCCTTGTTTAGTTCTTCCAACCAGTCACCATTTGTTGTAGGTACAATAGCTCCCATGTCATTTTTGACATAGGATNCTGCTATGAATTTTGAGAGTCACCTAGGATATTAGCCTTGTTTAGTTCTTCCAACCAGTCACCATTTGTTGTAGGTACAATAGCTCCCATGTCATTTTTGACATAGGAGCCCAATTACATGTATGAATATTACTTGGTAAGACTCTTCGTAATATTAAAGCGTTTCCTTAATATTTTTATTTCTTGACCCTTGGGATTCATTAACTTAGCCAAATTTCCAAAAAGTCCATGTTTAATTTCTTTGTTTTTAACGCAGTAAGATTGGGTTTTTGTTTGGATTGTTTTTCGTCCGGCGTCCCGCAACCCATAAGTTGCGAAATGCAGGAAACCTTTTATTTTCCTGATATTTCATTTTTAAACGCACAACCCGCATCCTGCAAATGAGGGATGCGGGAGAATTTTTATGTGTGTTTATTTTTAGTCATACCCGCATCCTGTAACTTGTGGAGTGTGGGTTGTAGGGTCATTATTTGTTTGCGTTTTGGTTTGTGTATTTCCGCATCCCGTAAGATGCGGAATGCGGGGTTCGGAGCCGATTGAATTAATTTTTTCTATTTTACGTTTCCGCATCCCATAACCCACAAGTTGTGGAACAAATAATAAACTTGCAATTTTGTTTTGATCCGGCATCCCGCAAAGCTGATCTTGACCGTTCTTTTTCTTTTTACCCTCATCTAACGATCTGTATTATTTATCAGGAATTATAAATATGATGGATTGATTTATGATTTTGTTTTTATTTACTATCTTTTACTACTATAATTCGCTCTACTATGTGATTTTACCTCCATATTTTACCACGTGACTTTGACAGTGATTACTGCAGTTTTAGGTTGGTTACCAGGTTGCTTTCTTGCAATTTGAATTTTTTACTGTGCTTACTATATAATTCAGTTTTAACTTCTGGTATAAATATTCAAAATGACACATGACAACATCCAAAACCCCTAGAATTACTAGGAGTAAAAACCTTCAGAAGCATATGTTCACCAAAGACCCAAATTTTGGTGTCTTTTCTGATACTAGCAGGAGAGTAACTTAATATTATCATTTGGATTGGTCTCGGGTTTACTCAACTTTTGATAACAATGACCTCTCAGATTTCCAGAGTGACCAAACTAATTATGAGAGAATTAGAGATTCTAGCCTGCATATGATTGCTTCCAGACCGACCATCCTACCTTATAACGATGCTGTGCGATGGATTATTGACCATGCCAACGTGAAAGATCGTTCTTTCAATACCAGTACTGGGTCTTAGCTAGCCAATTACCACTCAAAAACCTTTGTTAGGATTTATGCTCTTAAACCTTATACCCAACTCCTAGATGCATATTTTGTTAACACTAACAAATACAAATTTAATTTTGACGAGATGCTCAAGTTTTGGATGATAGAACCCCGCAAGTTTTCCAAGAGGAAAGATGAATTATACCTTGTCGAGTGGCTCAAAGATCCTTACTACCTATTAGCAGTGATGTTGTGCAAGATTTATGGCCTTCCCTACTATTCTTTTTTCAAAGAGGAATGGGCTCCCATCGCTCATCACATTATTACCATAGGTGAATCTTTCCCTTGGGCCTCACTTCTGTCACTGGAACTTAAAAACGCCATCCAGGAGTTCCAGAAAGCCATTGCTAAGAAAAATCCCAATTTTTCTCTCACCGCCTTCATTGTGGACATCTTTTGTGCTGATTTCCATTACCCTAATTTGGGATGGAGTTGGTAATCGCCGACCCCTCCTGTACATATCTACCATTCTGATCTCTGGGATAGTAAGTAAGTGACTCAATTCTATGATATATGTGAAAGTTTTCTTGGAAGGGTGTATTTTCTGATTTTCAACAAAGAAGCCCCTCCATTCTCACCGGAAGAAAAAGCTCTCATAGAAACTATGGGATATTGGTATGTGGGTGAATCTTTCACCTACATCAGGGTTTACGGTAGTAAAATAGCTTATGTGTTGCCTAAGGTTGTCCCAGACAGGTTGGTCTTAGAAGAGATCTCATTTCAGACAATTACAGAGGGAATCTACAAGAAATGTGTTGCACCAAAGAGAAAAGTTTGGCCTAGGTTTCCTATTTCACTTGGATGCTTGAGCGTTCCCTCTTCTACTTGGGCATTAGAGCTGAGTGACCATATCATGTCACTAAAAATTGGTTTTGCAAGAAAAAGGCAGCACAATCATAAAGGGATTGTTGATTTACACCTGAGGTAGAACCATTTCAAAACAGGTTATGTTCATGAGGAAACTCCAGATGATTTCATTTATCAGGGAGTAGATACATTTTCTAAAGTCCTAGCAAGGGCTAAGAGAAAAGAAGAGCAAAGAAATATCCTGTAGTATCAGAAGGATATTAGAGACAAGGTAAACCATTACAGATCTATGGAGTTGGAAATCCTTGAAAGGAAGGTAAAATATAGGGAAGAAAGAGAATCACGAGATGCAACAAAATACATTTTGGAATCCAAAACTACATATGTGGGAACCAGCTTAGACTTGGATAAAGGAAAAGCTCCCATGGGAGAAAATCCCTAGGTATCTATGGAACAAGAGGTTAGATATTATTTGCAGACTTTAGAGCAGATAAAGCAGAGTTTGAACAAATTGACTTCAACACTAAATACTCAGGAAATTGCAACCTCACACCCAATTGAAGATGCTCAAGTGACTACTGTGAATGATAATATTCAATTTTTGCTAGCATAGATTGAACAAGAGCCTCTCAAATGGATACAATCTTTAATCTCATCTGCTCTTACCTCTACCATTGACTTGACTCATTCAGAGGAAGAGAAGGACAAAATTTCTCCTGTGTCTATTACTATTGAGACTGATAATGATTTTCAAAATCTCACCAATGGCAGCAATGGTAATCCTTCATCCTCTCTTCCTCAATACCAACCTTTATGTCAGTCTTCTCCCTCTTCTTCTGCAATACTTCTTTGTTCAATAATGGCTTTGTCATCATTTTTTGATGGTTCTATTGTGACACCTTTTATGACAGAGCTCTACCATAATGCCACATGTCTACCTGAGTCAATCACACCTGTTCCTAGGGTTGAACCTATTCCCTCATCTGTTGAGACTCCAGTTTTCAAAATCCCTTTGCATATTCCTTCAATTAGCTCAGTTTCATCCCCTATGTCTGAGAAAATTGCAATAATATCACCATCATCATTTCTTAAGGCTACTTCTATGCAATTTCCTTCCATGGAATATTCTGTTAAGGACATTTCTTCAGCCCCTGAAGTGACTCTTGTTCAGAATGTTACTTCCTCCCTTGCCACCTCTTATATCACTATGGCTATTCCCTCTCAAACCACAACTCAAAATTCATCTTTGATATCCACGGGCCTAAGCATACCTCCTATTGATGAGGTCATACATGAATTTAATGAAGAATTTGTGGTATCTTAGGGTGAATATCGATATAGTAAAGCTGAGAAATCTGTGGTAAGATTGGCCAAGAAGAGGGGCAGAGATTAGAATGATATGGATATGTCAATGGTGAATGAAGTTTTATGGACATCGCAATCAAGTGATCCACAAGCCTATGCTATAGATGCAGCTTTTGTTCTAGGAGCGTTTACAGGTGCCAATATGGATGCTGTCAACTCTCTAAATAGAGAGTTTGATATACAAAAGGCATAAATTATCAGTTTTAAAGAAGCACTTGAGCAACTCAAGAAACAACATGAGGACAAATAGGATGAAATCCAACTAAATAATGTTGCTCTCAGTGTAGATTTACAAAAATAAAAGAATGATAATGCTACTCTCATTCAAAAGGTTGCAACATTAGAGAGGAAAAATGAAGCTGCAACCGCAAGTGCAACTTCATCTTCATTTTCCAGGTTTTCCCAAGAAGAGTTTAAGGAGCTTGTTATCAGAACTAACATGGAACATTTTTATTTGGTATGTGAGTTGTTTGGAACTCTTGATAATATATTTTAAACTCATATAGTGTTTGAAAATATGTATGTGGTTTTAGAGGACCTAATTGAGAAAAGACAACAGGCCTCAAAAGATTATGATGAAGTCACTGATTGGCAGAGGTACATGAAGGAGAGGCCTGATAATATCACTCTTCTCACCCATTTTCAGTTTAAAAACAAAAATATTTTGAAATATTGGGAAGACTTGGATGATACAGTGGCCAATGCCATAAAGAAAGATCAGGCTATCTGCGGCAGAAGGTGGTATGCAGTTGATCATATCATGACTGACTTATCCTTTCCTACCATGGCGCTTATTGAGAAGGCATGTCCACCTGGATTGATGATAGAGAAGGTTGAGAAATGAAGGGATGACCAGGAGGAGAAAATCAAGGAATTGGATCATATCAGCATACATGATGTGGAGCAGCTAATCAAACAACCATTCACAGTGCAAAGCAAGATCCATGTCTATATTCGAGTTTGGCATAAGTTGGATAAGAATGAGGTCGAGGATTATAAATGTAATGAGCAATTAGGCATAGAATCAGAATCGAGGAGCTGCTACGAATTTGGAGAGTCTGGAAAGATTTCCTAGGATATTAGCCTTGTTTAGTTTTTGGATCCCCTTTAGGGGGAATTCTATTGTTTGTAATAATTATTTAAGTAAATGATCTCCGATTGTATCAGGGGGCTCTTGAACTTTTGACTTTTGGAAGGAAGAATAATACAAGGGACCAAACAACACTTTAGATTTTGCTAAAGGTCTTGTATGTAAATTGTTACGGAGAATTCTGAACATAATACAGTGTTGCAATTCTTATCTTTTGTACTTGATCTATCAAATTTCTTTGACAGTTTCAGTTTTCTTATTCCAGATGATCAGATAGTACTGTGGTTCATTTGCAATTGGTTAATGTGTTTATTTCACTTTGGTTTATCTCTGTTAATTATTAATACATTGATAAAACTTCATGAAATTTCTTTTATGAACTGTCTTTATCTATTTCTGCAAATGTTTCAACAGTAAGAGTTTTATAGCTTATAAGTTGGTTTTTCAACTAACTTGAGCGCTTGCAAGTTATCTTGAATGGTTTAGTTCTGATTTACTGTTATGTAATTTTCATTAAACAATTTGTAATGTTAGTAAGTACAGTCTCATTCTATTTTCATTTCTGTCAAGGTGATGAATTGTCTGTTCTTTACACAGCTCAAGACAACCTGTCAATCTTGCAACACCTTTTGAAGTAGTTTAGATTTATATTAGGTTTTTCTTCCTAGTTAGGTTTTAGTCTTCCTTTTCTTTTCTTAACTATGTGTTTTCCATTATGGAAAACAGATCCCCTTGTGGATCAAATCCATCAATAAGCCAACGGAGGCTGTTAAAGAAACCGTGGGAGATTACCATCCCAAAAAGCTTGAGGATAGAACAATACCTGCGTGGGATTGTTTGAAGCATTTGCCTGGGTTTTCCTCACATGTTGCAAGACTTAAACACCCTAATCAGCCACATACACAGTCAAGGCTTCAACAAATGGCACTAGAAGGAGGGCCAACACATCATGCCTAAACGAAATAATCATACACCTCCTACAACAAAAGATCTGATTATCACTCGTAGTCGTGCTAGTGCGTCTACTTCAGGGGAACAAGTAGTTCAAGTTTCAGACACTATTCCAGTTACCCTTGGAAAAGAACATGCTACCCCGTCAGATAGATACATTCTCGTATTGCCAATCCTAGGGCCCATAACAGTCAAACAACTATTGAAGGGTAATTCCCACAATGGTTCCGAGTTTAGAAGAAAATTCGCTGAAGATCATCCTACTCAGGATTTTCCTTAACTCAGTAATCAAGATAGTCCAAGCCTAAGTGATCAAAACACTGAAGAACGTCGTGACCTTTTTCAGTGAGCCATCCGCTCTTGGGTTAGTTCTAGGTTCCTTGTTTCTCAGAGTCGGCAACTCCTTGACATAACATCTGAGCGGGAGGGCCACCTCCATCTCCTCCCTCTTATTCATCTTCATCTGAAGAATCGTCAGATGAAGAATCTTCAGACTCCTCACTAGAACAAATATGAAGTATTTAGAAAGTTCAAGGAATTAAAATCCTTGATCAAGAATCACATAGAAAAGAATACGAAGACCTTTCGATCAGATAATGGTAGATAATTCACATCAAATGAATTCAAAGAGATATGAAAAGACTCAGGGATTAAGAGGGAGCTATCCACTCTATATAATCCACAATGGAATGGGATTGCAGAAAGCAAGAATAGAACAATCATGGAAGTAGCAAGGGCCATGCTTCATGATCAAGATCTTCCCATGCATCTATGGGCAGAAGCCGCCAGAACAACGGTGTATGCACATAATCATAATCCAGACAGAGTACTTGAGAACAAGACACCTGAAGAATTCTTCTCCAGCAAGAAACCAGAATTCAGCCATCTCAGAATATTTGGCTGTCCTGTATACATACACATTTCAAAAGTAAAGAGGAAAAAGTTAAATCCTTCAGGAAAGAAGGGTATATTTGTGGGATACTCTGAAAGCACGAAGGCTTACAAAATATACTTCCCAGGGTTCAAGAAGATTGACATTAGTAAAGATGTAACATTTGATGAAGATTTGGCCTACATCAAATCTAGGAAGAAACCGACTGAAGAACCTGAAGAAACAAAAGCACCCAGAATTCATGATACAACCATGAACGAAGAAATTCAAGAAGAAGATCAAGAATTAGAAGAACCTCAAGAACTTGTAGATCCACCTCAGGAGAAGAATCCTCACAAGAGGAAACCTGCTTGCGTACGTGAAATTATCCAAGGTGTATAAAGATATGGAGCTTCAGAAGAAACACACAGAGGAAGAAAGAGAACTAGGTCCTTCTTCAATTATGTAGCCTTGCTATGTGACCTTATTGATAAAGAACCTTCCAACTATGAAGAAGCGGCAGAAAGGAAAGAATGGAAGGAGGCTATGATCGAAGAGTATCAATCGATCAAGAATAACGGTGTTTGGGATGTTGTCCCAAGACTAGAAGGGAAGTCCATTGTAACTTCCAAATGGATCTACAAGATCAAGCATGCTGCAGATGGCAGCACTTAGAAATATAAAGAAAGATTCATGGCTTGTGGTTTCTCCCAGAAAGAAGGAATAGACTATGAAATTTTTTTTCCACCTGTAGCCAGATACACTTCCATCAGATCAGTACTTGCTCTGGCTGCAGTGACGAAATGTAAGATACACCAGATGGATGTCAATACTGCTTTCTTGAATGGTGTAGTAGAAGAGGAAGTGTATGTGGAGCAGCCACTCGGTTTTGAGACACATGACATGGAGTCTCATGTGTGTAGATTGAATAAATCCCTGTACGATTTGAAACAGGCACCCAGGACATGGTATGGTAGAATTGATGGATTTCTATCTAGTTTGGGATTTATCCAGATTAAAGAAGATTCCAACCTTTACTACAAGGTTGAAGATGGAAATCTAGTGATACTGCTACTATATGTGGATGATCTATTTGTAACAGGTATGGATGGGTTGATTGCTAAAATGAAGAGGAAACTTGCTGCCAAGTTTGAAATGAAAGACTTGGGTATGCTACACTATTTCTTAGGCATGGAGGTGTGGCAGAATGTGGATGTAATCCTCCTTGGAAAAGGGAAGTATGCAGTAGAGATTCGAAACCCCTAGAATTACCAGGAGTTAAATCCTTCAGAAATATATGTTCACCAAAGACCCGAATTTCGGTGTCTTTTCTGATACTAGTAGCTGAGTAACTGAAACTTATCATCTGGAGTGGTCCTAGGTTTATTCAATTTTTGATAACAATGACCTCTCAGATTTCCAGAGTCACCAAAATATTTATGAGAGAATTACAGATTTTGGCCTGCATATGATTGCTGCAAGATTGACCATCCTACCTTATAATGATGCTGTGCGATGGATTATTGACCACACGAATGTGAAAGATCATTCTTTCAATACCAGTACCGGGTCTCAGCTAGCCAATTTCTGCTCAGAAACCTTTGTCAGGATTTATGCTCTTAAACCTTATACCCAGCTCCTAGATGTAGATTTTTCTAACACTACCAAATCCAAATTTAATTTAGACCAGATGCTAAAATCTTGGATGAATAAACCCTGCATGTTTTCCAAGAGGAAAGATGAATTATACCCTATCGAGTGGTTCAAAGAGCCTTACGCCCTGTTAGCAGCGATGTTGTGGAGGCTTTATGGCGTTCCCAATTGTTCTTTTTTCAAAGAGGAATGGGATCCCATCGCTCATCACATTATTAACACAGGTGAATCTTTCCCTTGGGCCTCAATTTTGTCACTGGAACTTAAAAACACCATCTAGGAGTTCCAGAAATCCACTGCTAAGAAAAATCCCAATTTTTATCTCACCGCCTTCACTGTGGACATCTTCTGTGCTGATTTTTGTTACCCTAATTTGGGATGGATTTGGGAATTTCTGGCCCCTTTTGTACATATTTACCATTCTTAGCTCTGGGATAGTAACTATGTGACTTGGTTCTGTGATATATGTGAAAGTTTTCTTAGCAGGGTGTATTTTTTGACTTTGAGCAAAGAAGCCCCTGCGTTCTCACCGGAAGAAAAAGCTCTCATAGCCACTATGGGAGACTGGTATGTGGGTGAATATTTCACCTACATAAGGGTTTATGGAAGCAACACAGCTCAGATGTTTCCTAAGGTCATCCCAGACAGGTTGGTATTAGAAGAGATCTCATTTAAGACAGTTACAGAGGCAATCTACAAGAAATGTGTTACACTAAAGAGAAAAGTTTGGCCTAGGTTTAATATTACACTTAGATCCTTGAGCATTACCTCTTCTACTTGGGCATCAGAGCTGAGTGACCATATCATGTCACTGAAACTTGGTTTTGCAAGAAAAAGGCAACATGATCCCAAAGGGATTATCGATTTACACCTGAGGCAAAACCATTTCAAAACAGGTTATGTTCATGAGGAAACTCCAAATGATTTCATTTATTAGGGAGTAGATACATTTTCTAAAGTCCTGGAAAGGGCTAAGAGAAAAGAAGAGCAAATCCATATCCTGTAGTATTAGAAGGAGATCAGAGACAGGGTAAAACATTACAGATCTATGGAGTTGGACATCCTTGAAAGGATGGTAAAAGATAGGTGTTGGGCCTATAAATGATACCTCTTTGACCACCCTTATCTACCTCTTTTTGCCTTATACTTCTCTATTATGCATAGCAAATAGATGTTTTTCCTTCATTTGGTCCCTCAAGTCATGTAGGTATGGTTAATCATTGTCTTATTTTATTAATGCTTAGGATTGTGGTAATCAGAGCTTCACATCTTAAATTATACTAACATATGGTGGTTTTATAAAGATAATTCAAGATGTAAAGAATATAGGTGTAGCAGGCTGAACATGCCTAAGGAGGGATGGACATTCATTGCTGATTTGATCACCATCCATTCCATCATTGCCCAAAGAACTCCATCCAAGGGTATTATTCCACCCGAGCTGTACAAGGGTAGCTGCAACAAACTGCGATAGATTTGGAGGCAATAGTGCGACACTACTCAAAATTAGATGCAATCCATGGAGTATCTTCTCAATTAATCATGATCATTATTTCTATCTTGAATAACAACTTTCCTATATCTTCTGCTCTCATCTTGCCATGACTGTAACAACTCATCGTAATTAGGGCAGCCTGAAGATAAGATATCTTCATGGATGCCCGATAATAGTAGGAATATGTTATGATTGTAATTGTATAAATACTGGGAACTATTCCGAGCCAGGGTTGAAATTTTAACCAAATTATTCTTTCAGCTGTGACTAAGTTTGTGTGCTCATCTGCCGCTTTTAATACAAAAACTTTGATTCTTCAGATCTCGGTGTTTTAACATGTGTTACTTCCAGCATCTCTGTGTGAAGGCTGGGCCCGCCTTCCCACAGGGATTGTTGAGTTAATTAGGTATTTTATTTAATCTATTGTGTGATTTTGTGATAACTTTCTTTATTTACAGTAAGTTGCAACGATTATTGATTGCTATGTGTCATTTGAATGATCAGTAATTGCATCTCTTGTAAAACTGCAGTGGTGTGGTGTGTCAGTCGACTGTATAGGTTAACTGTCTTTTATGCAACTGTGATAGCTATAACAGTCTTATTCATCCCTAGTTATTTCAATTGCTGTTTTCTTTAGATCTTTGCAGTTTGTTCCTTCGCATTTATAATTGCAGAATTTAATTCCCGTACTTTGAATTTCTAGAATAGCTGAATTTAATTCCTGTACTTTGAATTTCTAGAATAACTGAATCAAGATAGTTGGATGGATCTTTAGATGGTTTGGTAATTAGGGATTTTACTTTATGCAAAATTAATCTAGATTTTATTTCCTGAATCTTTTAATTCTAGATTAAGAATTGTAAGAAGGTACTTGTGATTGCATTCTTGAGAAAGTAAATTAAATTAAGGGATGAGTGTGGCTGAATAGTAAAGTAGGATCATTTACTTACAACATCAACTACCTAGTTTTAAGCATATACAGTGCATATTATCCTTGAAATAAGAGAATTCCCTGGGTTGACAATTTATATTGAACAATATTTATGTTGGTTTTAATTAACTTGCATATAGGGTGACCAACGTTTTGGTGCCGTTGTCGGGGAGGATAAGTATTAGACACTATTGTAGTTGCATCCAATAATTATCTTTATTCATTCTTCTTCAGTTTTTTTTAGTTTGCATGTTTTGGGTTGCATGAATATAAGAAGGGTATAGTGTGACCATCTTATAAATCCCAGAACCCCACATAACACTAACATTTCAGGTGGGTGAGGTCGTGGGAGAAATCCAGCATTGGGGAGAAGAACATTCATTGAAGACCTGGTTGGTAGAACCAATTATTCCACTGGGGCTCGCTATCAAGAAACAACCATTAGAAGAATCCCTGTCACCCCTGGAGTGGCAGGGTCAGTCTCTACAGTGGAGAACACACAAGGAGCTACAACACCCTCAGATACCCTTGCGGAGGAAGACAGAGTTAGTACTGCAGCATTGGTTGATTGAGATTTGATATATCACATTAACAGAAAGGTTGTGACTGAAGAGGAGTGGACACAGTTCCATCAGAAATTCAACGACTAGTGGAAGGGTGAAGAGGATAAAACAGAGGAAAATATGAGCAACAGACACGATCCCGAAGAGGAAGAAGCAATGGGAGAAAATCATCATCATGAGGGTAATTCCCCACCTGAAGGGACAAT
>LPNX010829693.1:675345-718765 GCA_001517045.1 Pseudotsuga menziesii | reverse complement strand
GCCTATATTATGCTTGGTCTAACAAAATTTCAATGATGCATTTCACAGGTGAGAAAGGTGAAATCCAGTGGTGCACATTGATCATGGCGGTAGACCAAAAGTTGCTGGAATTGGCTGGAAGCCTCCTTCAAATGATTGATAGGACCCAAGAGAATCTTGGAGAGATGCTCAAGATACAAAAAGGCAGAATGAAATGAACCACCAGATTTTGCAAGACTCTATTGGGTTGCAAAGGGAGGTGAAAATCCTTCTGGGAGCAATCGACAAAAGAAAGGAAGGTGGATCAATGATGGGACATTCATCCAAGCGATCCATTGAGAAACGGTCCAGGCATGAAGACTCAAAGGAAATTGAGCAGGTAAAGATGAAGTAGCTGGTGAAATGCTGGGAATGCAGAGGACATCATTTACGCTGGTACTGTCCCACGAGGGAACATGAAGAGGGCAGCAGCCACAAAGTTCCTAGGATTCAGGATAAGCCAAGAGCTGAGAACCAGCAAGAGAAGTTCTGGGAAGCCGAGGGGCTTGGTCCTGAACATTCTAGGTAGATAATTGAACATGGGACAGGTCTACAAAATTTTGAAATTTTGATGTGCAAATTGTATATGTATTGAAACATCGAGGACGATGTTATTCCAAGGGGGAGGGGATTGTAATACCCCCGATTTTGACCCCGGATGCATTAAAAGGTACACGATGTATATATTGTAATTAATCGTGGTGTGGAGCTAAAGGCAAAATTCCCACCATTGATTTGGTTGTGTATGTTTCGGCAATAGGGATAGTTGCCGATGGTATATCGTGCTATCCGACACATTATAGTTTTGGCATCATGTAAATATGCACATCAATTAAAATAAACCTATAGCCAACTACGACGATGCAACGTTGAATGAAAAGGGCATGATTCCTAAGGTTAAGGGGGGGTTTGTCCAACATGTGGGGGTCATTAGGAGTTGCCATGTGTCACCACCTTGTTTGTTTTGCTCATCTCCCCTTGTCTCATCCAAACACCACTTGAATGTTTTGCTGAGTTTTTGAGGCAGTTATTGCTGGAAGTGGAGGGTGGCAGGCCTGTCAGTCTTTGCCACACACTCACTCCACCAGCCGTCTCTCCAGCTTCACATGGGTAAGCAACCATGACTACGACACTCTCTTGGCCGTTGGGGGGTTCACTCTCATGTAGGGACACGCAGGGGGGGGGTGGTTCATATTCCTCACACAGAGCTGAATTAAAGGAGGGGGGTGCGATTTTTGTTGGAGGTTCTCCTTTCTCTCTCTTGCATCGGTTACCAGTTTGTGGTTGTGTTCTTTCCTCTTGATCACACATAGAGTCGAAATTTTTTCCTCAACCATTGCCGGACTCTGAAGGATCACTGTGGTTTTCTTTTGTTGTTCGTGGGATGTTGTTTTCCATATTTTGTTGGCCATGTCCTTTCCCCTCACACACATATTGATTGAGAATTGGTTCTTTTCCCATTTCTGTCTGTGTAACTTTCTTCAGCGATTGCATTGAGGAATTGTGTGCTGTGGGATTTTGGATGTTGGACGGCTGTTGATTTCCACATCCATTGGATGAGTTTTCCCCTATCTATGCTGGGAGTTTTTCTTCTTCCCCAACTGCGTACTGTGTAAGGTTCTCGTCGTTTCCTTATCAGATTGTGGTTTGCGTTTATGTCCTTCTTTTGTCCAATAATGAGAATCAAACTTCTCCCCTGTTTTGGGACTGTGAGTTTGGGTTGTTGATTTCCCCTGGTTTTGGGTTGATTCTTGGTTGCTGAGGATGTAGACGTATTTTGGGGATTTTTGTTGAGTTTTTTTGGCCACGCTAGGGCCAAGAAAAACTATTGAGCATGTTTTGACCTGATATCTGTTTCACCTTTTGTTTGGGGTTGTCACCCTGTTGTCCTTGCCTTCTTTACAGAGCTGTGAGTTGTTTGTTTTACTGCGGCCTGCAGTGGTTGGTCTTTGGACTGTTGAGAGTACGATTAGAGGCTGGTTATGCTTGAGAAAATTGGTGTTTGAGGCCACCAGCTTAGCATTTAGCCTTTCCTATCTCCTTGATGGCTTAATAAACCCTACTGTGGGGACTTGGCTAATTGGTGTACCTTGGCTATGTGTAAGCCTGCTTTGACCCTTACTCCTTGAGGAATCATGCCCAGCTCGGGGGTGGCAGTGTTGCTGAGAGATTGATGAGAACACTGGCCTATGGTTGGGTGGAACATTGCAGTGACGTAGCTGGTTGCGGGACGAGTTCTTATCAGATGATTATTTATGTCCATTTTACTTCCGTAACTATATTTATTGATTAATGAATATTATGAACATGTGGCATGCTTGAATGAATGTATGGTTGCTTTCGCTATGTATATGAAGGATTATGCATCTTAGTATGTATTATGTTTAAGCTTTTTATTTCAGCATTATATGCCTGTCCATGTTCATGGGGCTGTTTGCCCGTATGTTTGGTGTTAGTAGCGTCCTCTTCTCCAGTCAGAGGGTCAGGGATGTTACAGACACCGTTTCACTTTTTTCCATTTTCACCTTTTTTGGTAGCTGCGACACCGTTTCACTTTGGTCCATTTTCACCTTTTCTGACAGCTGTGACACCGTTTCACTTTGGTTCATTTTCACTTTTTTCGGTAGCTGCGAGTCCACCAAAACTGGATGATTTTTCTATAATTCCCAGCCGCGACTCTACTAAAATGCTATATTTCTCTATGGTTTGCGGATATGACTCCTCCATTCTTGGTAGAATTCTTAGCAACCTTGGTTAGCGACTCCTCCAGATCAGGCTCCAATTCCTGATGCCGACGATCCCGATTTATTTTTCAGTATTATTTATGTTTTCGACAAAATTGACACGATGGTTTTGGTTCGCTGGCAGAAAAGGTCATTCCAACGTACCTACAATAATGATTAAATTTAAATGGCTGCACTTCACACGTGCTACTATTTTCCAAAGATCACCATTCATCGCATATTTTCAAAGGTATGGTTTTGATTATTTACTTGCTTAAGCGTTAACTATATTTGACAACATTAATCATACCTTCCTTTCCGTGCCCATTATTACACCTGCATATCATTAACTGTCCACTCGTACATCTTAATGGTTATTTATGTCACCTGATAACCGCCACCTTTCTTAATTTGGGATAAAATTCCAAACATTTCTATGCTCTAAAACTTTCCGAATTCACCCAACT
This sequence comes from Pseudotsuga menziesii, assembly GCA_001517045.1. Classification (NCBI taxonomy): domain Eukaryota; kingdom Viridiplantae; phylum Streptophyta; class Pinopsida; order Pinales; family Pinaceae; genus Pseudotsuga; species Pseudotsuga menziesii. The sequence goes on along the minus strand of LPNX010829693.1, from coordinate 715,557 downwards.
ACACTCTCAGCTGTTCATGCATACTCTATGCTCTAACCTCCATTGTTGGGACCTGTAATCTGTTGGACTGAGAAACACTTCTAGAGTCAAACAAACATGGGTATCCCAGCTCGACATGAACCTCCCAATACTCGAGAACTAAGAATAAAAGCTGAAGTTTTCATTATTTTTGAAGCTGCGGGTTGGACTGAATTCTTCCAATGGCTGAATGGGTTTCATCATGAGACAACTCTACAATTTTCCTTAAATCTTATATAAACCCACTTAGAGGTTCGGGGGTTATGTATTGAAGTCTCTGAAGTAGTAGTGGCTAAATTCACTAGCCTTCCTTAGGTGGGCAGAGCTTGGTTTGGTCGAAGAACCCCCAATGTTGCTGCAGTACAGGATTTTATGAGAGAGGGGGAGCACCTTTGGCAATCATGGAGAGGGATAGCATTATAGTCACTACCTCGACCATGGGATCAAGTAGCAATTTTCCTCAAGAAGTATATCACCTGTGAAGGTAGGTATCAAATGGTTTATTACTCTGAATTTCCTCTATTATCTCATCTCCATCATAGGGCCTTACTGAAGATTCCATTTTACCTATTAAATGATTTACACCATATGGCGGGGTTTGTTAGAACAACTAAGCATCCAAACTCCTCCCTTACTGTAACATCCCTAACCCTTTGACCGGCGAAGAGGATGCTACCGAACCATTAAACATCCAGGAAAATAGCCTCATGAAGTTGAACATGCATATAAACTAAAATAAAATTCTTAAAACATAAAACATACTACGATGCATAATTGTTCATATACATAGCAGAAGCAAAACAACATTCATTCATATACAATTCAGCATTCAACATGTCCATCATCATAATTCATTCACAATAAATATGATTGCAAGATAGATTAGTCAAGATTACTTATCTTCTGAGAACTGTCTAGCAACCAGCTACGTCACTGCAACCTTCCATCCAACCATAGGCCCGTGTGCTCTTTAATCTCTCAGCAACGCTGCCACCCTCAAGTCGGGCATGATTCCCCAAGGAATAAGGAACTAGCAGGCTTACACATAGCCAAGGATAACAACACCACAAGGATACATAGTTCAACCAAGCCAACACAATTGGGTTTATCAGGCCATCCAGGAGTTGGGAAAGGCTAAATGCTAAGATGGTGAGCTCATTGAAGAGCTAAGGATACCTACACCAAAACTAGCCTAACTTCTAGGACACCCACACACAACCAACACAAGGAAATCAGTCCTTTCTCTGCTACGCAGTCCCTCAGGTCTTGACCTCCTTTCTAGTGCTATTCAAGGGTTGTGGAGAAGAATGCCATCCCTCTAGCTCTATCCGTGTGGTTCCCAAACACACTAGGTTTATCAAGCAAATCAGGCCCTCATTCACCACTCCAATGAAGTCCGAGGACAAACTACTGCGTGCATGCAACAAACCAGCTATTAAAGCTTTAATAGGCGAAAAACAACTCCCTAAATCGTTCTTGGCCCTATCGTGGCCAAAACAATTCCACAACAACCTACAACAGCCCAAATCACAAAGGCAAATTAGCCAACAAGTGTGAATGAGACCACAGCCCACACAACGTAGGTACCCTCAGCAACCCAATTGATCCAGGGAGGACAACAACCACGGTTCAACGATGAAGTAACCAAACATCACATAGTCTGACAATGGGGAAAGGGAAAATGATTCCCTACATGAACGGGAGGAAGAACATCTCACAAACTAGAAATTAGAGCGAAAAGGGAGAATGAACAAACCCCCAATCAATGGATCATGGATCCTTTTAGCTCAGCTCGATGTGAGGAAAAATGAATGGCTGACGATGGGGAGAGTAGACAGAACAAAATGGCTGGTATACCAAGTAGCGTGTGAGGAAACCGCTCCCAGCCCATGCGCGTGACTAAACCATCTAGTGGAGAGTGCGTGGGGGTAGTCTGCCACCCACCACTACCCAGCATTAACTGCCCAACTAACATAGGAGCTTAAGTGGATGACACATGGATTTTCCCTAATGGCTCCCACGGGTTAGACAGTTCCCCCCTTAACCTTAGGAAATCATGCCCTTTTTATTAACATTGCACCATCGCAGCTGGTTGTAGGTTTTTGATTAATTTTGCATGTTTACATGATGCCAGAACTTTAATGTGCCATATGGCACGATGTACCATCGGCAACGATCCCAATTGCTGAAACATAACACAACCAAATCGATGGTGGGGATTTTTCCTTTAGCTCCTCACCATGATTAATTACAATAGATACATCATGTACCTTTAATGCAAACAGGGTCAAAACCAGAGTGTTACAATCCCCTCCCCCTTGGAGTAACACTGTCCTCGGTGTTCCAATACATAGGAATACATATACCATTTGCACATCAAAATTTTGCAAATCTGTCCCACGTTTAATTATTTACTTGAACTTTCAGGACCAAGCCCCTCAGCTTCCACGAGCTTCTCTTGTTGGTTCTCAGCTTTCGGCTCATCCCCAAGTCTAGGAACTTTGTGGCTGCTACCCTCTTTATGTTCCCTCATTGGGCAGTCCTGGCGGTAATGATGTCCTCCGCACTTCCAACATTTGGGTGGCTGCTTCATTGTTACCTGCTCAATTTCCTTCGAGTCTTCATGCCTGGAATGTTTCTTAACGGATCGCTTGGACGAATGTCCCATCATTGATCCACTTTCCTTGCCTTTACGGATTGCTCCCAGAAGGATTTTTACCTCCTTTTGCAAACCAATAGAGTCTTGCAAAATATGGTGGTTCATCTCATTCTGCCTTTTCTGTATCTTGAGAATCTCTCCAAGATTCTCTTGGGTCTTGGCAATCATTTGAAGGAGACTTCTAGCCAAGTCAAATAGCTTTTGGTCGACTGACATGATCAATGTGCACCATTGGATTTCACTTTTCTCACCTGTGAAATGCATCATTGAAATTTTGTCAGACCAAGCATAATATAGGCATTAAAATCAGTCAATTAATTGGCCAATTGGCACAACAGTCTAAGTCTCATCAAGGAGACCTTCATATTTTTCATGCCTTCCCAATAGGCACATGAGCTCATTCATGTCCATTCTTGGGCAGGGAATTAACTATTCTAGTATTCATAATTTACTTTAAGAAAATAAACACATTCTATTTTCAGTCATACATGCATTCAACAATCCTTTGTTTTCACAATGCATAAGTATATATATATAATCAAAAGACAAGAGAGAGCAGCAAGAGTTTTTCCCCTCTTTATCTTGTTCCATATTGGAACCCACACCACCACTGTGGTTTTCATGCTCTCAGCCTCTTTCACTTCACCGTGAATGCTGGACCAATCCCTCTTGGTCATGACACTTAGTGTCTTCGGTCTATTTTAGACCTCTCAACCATGGAGCCTCCCCACATGGTTTGCCTCAGCTACTAGGAACTTCACAGTCTCACTAGAACCTTTTTCATTACTGCTCATTCTAAGCTCTTTAGGATAGTCACATGTCCACATGCACCCCTAAGATGCTCTCATAGTCCTCACTCCTAGCGATACCTATATTCAAACATTGAATAGATTCACATGTTTAGTTTATTCGCAATGGTTTTTATCTCTTAAACAAGAGCTTATAATATCATAACCAAATCATATACACATGTATATTCATAAGCAAAAAATTGCAAAATAATCCAATACTTATTTGTATTGTGCGTTTCCTCTTTGGTCCATAGGATCCTGCTTCGCTTTGCAAGCCTTGGGATTGCTTATGGACTTGGATGTTAGGTCAGCACGTAGGATTCTTCACACCATCCTTTTATATATATATCCAGCACAGTCAAGCCAACCTACATTTGGGTTTATCAGACCGTCCAACCAAGCCAATATACAATTGGGTTTATCAGGATGCAGCCAATCAAGCCAATACACTGCTGGGTTTATCAGGCTACTCAGCCAAGCCAGCTAACAGTTGGGTTTATCAGACTATAGGTAGTTAAGCCAACACTGTAATGTTTCCACAATTTCCACAACATCAAAAAACTACACAGTCAAGCCAACCTTCAGCTGGGTTTATCGGACCGTCAACAAATCCCATGCACTTATATCAACAATACACTTATCTCAACATTGCACTTATATCAACAACCAATTAGCCAAGACAACAAAGTTGCATTTATCAGGCCATCAACAATAAACGACCATTTCCAAGTCCAGGATCTACTATGGATCCCCATGCATATAATAGCCCAACATCTCCTTCTAGTACATCTTCATGCCGACTGGGAAGGAAACTTTATCATTACCATTTCCAGGTTTCATTTCTAGCAGTGAGCTTTAATTCCACTACCCCATACAACACAAGAAACCACCCCCTTCTCTGCTCTTCAGTCCCTTGGGGATGCCTCCTTCTCTGTGCTCTTCAGTAGGAGGTAGGATGAGCCCAAGCCATTGTCCATTTAGTGTGCAACACCAGACTGTATCTGTTTAGCCTAACAACACATGCAATATAAGCAACTCATCAACGTTATTTCTCTAAAACTATAATCACATTTCATATCATTCACTATCAAGTATTGAGACACCAGGAGTGCGTCCACTCCCTAGGGTGTAATCATTATTGAAAAACCCTTCCATTAACCGACATCGAAAAAGTGTGCACCCCCTTTCTGATGTGTGCCATGTAGGCCCTATTCATACTCAAGCAATCTGCCATAATGGAAATAAAATCAAAACATGCTCTACATATTGAATTTAACAATTGACATTCATATTCTTGGCTAGGGTCACAGAACACTTATCCATTTGCCGAGGAAGTATTCCTTCGTTAAGGAGGAATGGGGGCTCCCTTCTTTGAGTTGACAGTCCCTCGGTTTTCCATCCCAACTCCTTTTTACATTTCACATTCACACATGTCTTACTGACATAATCCATACCATCTCACTCATGTTGCTTACCAAACATGTAGTGCAGATGAGACATTTCCAAAATGTCCAATGGAGTTTCACCCGAAACCCATTTTCAATATAGGGGAAAACCTCCCCATAAAGTTTGGCTCCTTTAGGCCACCACACACGGACTTCCTGCAATGTGTACCCCTGGCATATTCATTAAGTAGCCAAACAGTCAATCATTATCTGATAATACAATCCAAATTGATTGTTCCATAACCAAGCAATGACATTAGTAATTAAATTCAATAGGAATTTGCAACTCTGTCTACTGTAGAAATTGATTTGCTTGGCAATGAGGTGATCCTCATTGGTGGGTCTCTTGTAAGAAACACCACTATTCCCATATTGATCTTATGCTTACTAGCATAACATGAACACCCACTTACAATGTGTCCTCCTGACACAATTCTATGCAAGCCAATAGTGATTAGTAGTTGTCAACAATTTCTCAAATCTGAAATTTGCAAATTTAAATTGACAATTTATTCAGCATACAAACTATTTTCACAACCATGAGACTCTTCTCATGAGGTTTGTCTCTTTCACATGGTAGATTTCGGCCTTTGTCATGGTCTTACCCACATTGCCATGCCCCAAACAATCTACCTGAAACCTGAACTTCAATAAGCCAAACACTTGGTAAGTCTTTGATGCATATAACCTTTTTCATTGCTGCAACAATCACTGAAGCATTTTCAGAATCCTATAATTCAAATACTTCCAGTTGTTAGCATATTAATATCACCAAACTCATTCACTTCATGAATCATTATCATATTTTAAATTTCAAGGTACAATCTCCTCATTTATGCAATTTAAATGAAAGGTTTAGATACTTCTTACTTCACAAGCGTATCATTGCACCACCTTTCCCTTCCATAGAGAATTTCTGGCAGTCAATCGATCATGACTACCCTCTTCATGCACTTACTATCCTGCATTCATAACAGCTCTTGAAATGGTTCCATAATTGTCATCAATTCATCATTTCAGCCATTAGTTATTCATAATAACACACGCACCATCTCTATGCATTCATACATTGCATCACAACATTTGCACCCATACTTATTTATGCATATCTACAACATTTACTCATACTTTTCATATGCATCTATTCAATGCATAACCACAAGATTTATAAAATATTTTAATGCATATCCACTCAATGCTACCTTGCATTGATTCAGGAACGCTATGCATTCAAACATACCATGCATTTAAACATACTATGGATTAACCATGACTACCTCATATAGGATGCCCTACCGTAATCAAGACCATCAGTACTCACTTTCTTTGGGCTACCAAGCTTATAACAACACATACAGGCATGACACATTTTTGTATGAATGCAGCCTACATTTTAAATACCCACATGGTATGAGATCTCTTGCTTTTACCACTCCATGCAATTGTCATAATTGAACCCTTCCCTTCATGGGTCCTACTTACACCCTTGACTTTACTAGTTTGGTTGGTTCTTTTGTAGGAGATTGTAGAATTTGCTCACCAACTTTTGATTCTGGACTTGTTGCTTTATCCCTTTCTCCATAGGGTTGCTAGTCACATTCAACAACATCAGCAACATATTTAGCCATGTCCATGTTGTTGTTGGTTTTTCCACTAATGCCAATATGAATGCAATAATTATCATTAGTGGATCATTATAAATGTATAATTCTCACTATTCCTACCAACATGTAATATCTTATGCATGCAAGGCATATCCTCATACATTTCATGTATAAAAATTGTAATCATAATTAGCAAGACATGGTTTAAGGAAATTTCCCTTTTCAAGTCCCTCATCCCTGCATGGAACTCCTCTTCCACACAACAGCTGGTTTGACTTCATGGTATTGCTACCTCTAGGCATGCAATTCCCGTATTTGTCCATATTGACAGCAGCACATTTCTCTTTCAAGAAATCACTAGAAATTTTCTGCTCCACACTCAAATTTTGGTGACTCTCCCTTGTTCCCTATTGGATAAGATTTCCAATGCCTATCCACATGATTCATTCTGACCTTGGGTGTGAAAACCACACCATTTCAAAAATGATGGCAAAACATACCATTGAATTTTGGTTTGAAATGCGAACTTCAGCCACCTAGAGATTTCTTCCTTTTCAGTCCTGAACTACTGAAAAATACAATGAGAATTCACTGTAAAACCCACTGGAACACTAGCTGGAATTTGCTAAGAAAAATTCCACTTTGAAAAACCAAAAAATTCCTTCTCCTCATTGGGTCTCTTTCCCACTAACCTTCCGACATTTTGGCGATCAATTGTATAAACTTTTGATCTGCATCGATGATGCCAAGGACTGTTCATCAGGTCCTTTTCTCACTAACCTTTTGGCGTTTCGGCGGCTAAAACGTCTGATTTTTCTTCGCTGCTCATCGAAGGGTTGTTTGCCTATTTCCTTCTGCTGTATCGGGTCTGTAGTGGTCTAATAATCTAGGTTTTATCGATGATCTACTTGTCTAATTTCCTCCACTGTATTGGGTCCGTAGTGATCTATCACTCCAAACTTCATCGGGAATTGGGACCCTTAAGTCTTATCGCATCTACGAGAAAATCGACTAACCGTTGCATCGGCATTCGGGTGCTCTGTGCATCGGGTGGCTAGTTGTCTATGCTTCCGCAATGGTGGGAAACGATCCTTCTAAGGTTTCCATGGGTCACAATCCTATTGGCTGTCGAAACGACATCCCGCTATGGCATCGAACATTTAGTCCCATAGACATCCGCAACGACGGTTCCATAGGCCTTAACTTTTCCGATTGATGTCCATTGACGGTCTCATTAATTGTAATCTTCCGATCGATAGTCGGAGTGACTAGTCTCTATGGCATTGGCACTCAGATGCACTTCTCATCAGGTGAATAGATCCTTATGTGGCCGCAACGGCGGTTCATCATCGTTTAACCCTTTCCGATCGGCTGTCTGATCTACTAATAGTTTCCAATCGTCGATCAGAAGCACAACTATCACGGCATCAGCAGTCGAAACCTTTATCCGTCGAAATATTAGTGCTCTAGACTTATGCAATGGTGGGAGCATGAACCACTAGCTTCTTCCGATGTTCATTGGTGACCAATAACACTAACATTTTCCGATAGCCGACGAACACTTAGAAAATTTTTGAAAATTTTGCCCTTGCATCGGCTCTTCCTTCATCTAATGATCGCCGATCCACTTCACTAATATTCAGCAATCCCAACAAATATTCATCGGTGATCCCAACCACTATTGATCAATAATCCCAACCACTATTCTTTTCCGATTGCCGATGATCTTGTTCCTTAGAAAATTTTCGAAAACTTTTCTCCTCTGTCTTCCGCCGCATCGGTCATTGAAACAACTATCCTCTGCGACATCGATGATTGGGGACTCTATCCGTCGGAAGGATAGTCCTATAGCCATCCACAATGATGGTGCACAATTAGCTAACCTCTTCTGATGTAGTTTCCAAACTTTTCACCGCATCGGCAACTTGATCATCTAAGCATCGGTGATGCGATCAACTAATCATCGCCGATCGCCGATGATTTCACTACTTCGTAAAATTTTGGAAATTTCCTCTCCGCTGTGGGTGAGATTTAGACTAACATTCCGCTGTGTCCGAGGACCTTCTCACTTAGTCCTTCGATGAGCCAATGGCCATCGAACGCAAATATTTCTGCAATTTTCTTCCAATTTCTGTTCATTGGGTGACCTTCAAACTATGTCCTCTCCTGCATCGGAAGAAATTCACACTAAGTTTTCCGATGAGCCGACAACTCTGGCACTTAGAAATTTTTTGTGAATTTTTCTGGTTTCTTCTGGGCAGTAGGAACCCTGCCTCTGTTAACTATTTCTCATGGCCCTCTGAGGCCCAAATGCTGCAACATAAGCTCTGTCACTGCATCTTCACGGCCCATTCAGGCGCATGCTGCAACCAGAGCTCTGATACCATACCATACCATGGCCTAATCAAACTTGGGAGAAATTCACATGTCAAATTCAGGAACCCACCCTTTTGCCTGGAATTCCAATAGAAGAAGAAGTAGAAGTACCTATAATTGTGGGGCCTATTCAAAACCAAGAAGATCTTGCCAATCAATAGTTGGGGGGAAATGTAGAACAACAGGAGGTTTGGAGTCCCTCCAATTTAGTTGGGGGGGAATGAGATTGGATCGGAGGATCAGTCAGAAGACCAAGCAGCACAATTGGAGAAAAATGCACAATAAAACCCTGCAGAGAGATTAAATAATATGGAAGCTTTGATAGCAGAGGCTGAAACTAGAGCATCATTAGATGCTGCGACAACTGAAGTTGAGGATGTTAGAGCTATGATAATAGAAGAAAACATGGAGGTGTTGACCATTGAATATTCCCATGAATGAGGAGGATCTCTGATTGAGGAAGAATAGGAAAATGCTGAGACAGAGGATATCCCTTCCACATCAGCTGCAAATCTGGAAATTACAGCACCATGGAGAAAAAGTAGGAGATCAAAAGAAGAAATACAGGCATCACCACCAATAAGACGAAAAAGATCTAGGTCAGTTACAATAGCAGAAGCAACAAGGGCAAGGCAGGAAACCATAGAAGCACAGATCGAATTCCCCACTATGAGAGCCAAAGCAAATGATGCCCCACAAGAATCGTCTGCAGAAGAACCTCAAATTGAGGGACTTCTGTATGAAAATGGGTTATTAAAGGAGGAAGTACAATCACTACGGAAAGAACTAGAAAATTGGAAGGACGCATGTAGGAAATAGGTGGAAATGAAGCTGCAGACCAATTAGAAGGATCAACTCCTGTTGAGGATGGTGATGAGGAAGAAAGAGTGGTTTTTCCTATGTGTGGAGAAATCTTTAACTAGTCAGGTTACAAAGTCATAGTTCATGCCTTTGTGGCACAACAACCCGTACCTATAGCTGTGGAAAAACAAGGACAACCTATTTGGAAGGATGGTGAAGCTCTCCAAGAGAAACTCTAGCAAAGGGAAGTAGCAGATGAACATGGTGCTGATACACAAGAACGAACATCTTTGAATATTCTTGTTGAAGTTGCCACCCAAATTGGGACAGATGAACCAAAGGCTGAGGTTATTCCTAATTTTGTTGAAGAAGTCTGTGTTGTGACTCCTAAACCTTCTCAGGACACATAACTAATAGAGATGGAACTCCACCAGCAGAATGATGATGAGGTTGAATAGGACTCTGATACACAAGAACCATCATCCTTGAATATTGTTGTTGAAGTTGCCACCCAAATGGGGGAAGAAGAACCAGGGATTGAAAATATTCTAGAATTTAATGAAGAAGTTTGCACTGCGACTCCTGAACCGTCTCCAGACACAGAGATAATAGAAATGGAATCCCAACACCAGGAAAAGGAGGAAGTTAACTAGGATGTTGCTACATAAGAACCAACATCCATGGAAATTTCTGTGGAGACTCTCAGGCTGCAACAAGAAGTCAATCCCGGGATGGACATCATTCCTGATTTGGATTTAGGAGAGAATGAACAAATGCAATCACAATCCTTGGGGGACATTGAAATCCTCAAGGAACAACTCCATATTTCAAAAGACATGAAAGCAACTCTACAATCCCAGCAGCATGAAGAAAGAGAAGGGAAGGGCTCTATTACACAAGAACCAATGGAATTGCATCCCAATGTTGAAGTTGCAGCTGATAATCAGGTAGATAAGGAGATTAAAATTTAGGAGGAGGTTGTACCACAAGAACCAACATCCTTGCAATCAGCTACTGAAGTTGCTATAGGATAACTCCAAAGAGAGGATGCTGTTACATAAGAACCAACATCTCCAAAAGTTGTTTTAGAAACACCTATGGTTGAAGTTGCTGTAGGAGAAATTCCAAGAAGGGACACTGTTACACAAGAACCAACACCGCCAGAAGTGATCTCAGAAGTACAGGATGTTCAATTTGGCGCATCAGGTGATAAGGTACGGACTCAACTTCCTCAAAATTTTATCAATTTGGTTTTTGATAATGAAGAAAATCCTGAAGAAGAAGAAATGCTGAAGTTAACAAAAGAACTCTCGATCCTGAGAATAGAAGTGAGGAAGTGGAGGAGTTAGGTGGAGAGATATCAATAAGGGATGGTTTCCCTCACTGAACATAGAAATACCATCAGGGAATTCAAGGAAAAATGGGCAGAAGAACTCATGACCTAGGAACTCTGTGGGGAGGAGTTATAGAAGGAGCTAAAGGAGCTGAAAAATTCAAATCCATGTAGGTGGAAAAAGATCAGCTGTATACTATTTCTCAGGAACTGTTGGGTACCAGAGTACCATCTTCCTCTTACCCTGTATTTTTATTTGAGCAGTTCATTTGGTTTAAAATGAGGGCTGTAAAAGAAGGGAGGCCATATGAAATAGCAGCCTCATCTAAATTCCTGGAAACATTTCTGGGAAGTAATTTTGAGGACTAGAATTTGCTGTGTGAGCTTTCTTTGCATGAGTTGGCTTTCTCTTTGGACCACCATTTGAATCCTGTCCCTTTCTCAGGTGATGTTCAGCTGAAGGATTTTTCCTCCTTTGCGAGCAATCATGTTCAATGGGAAAGGTATTTCCAAACTTTCTCTCACAATGAGGCCCACTCTAATATTTGGATTCAAAACGAACCTCAGAATCCTCGTCTTCTCCTTCCTCGACATCAGAGTGTACTCTCATGTCCCATCCAAACTCAACATATAATTGAACTTCAAGAAAGGTTTATTTCTACTTGTACCAGCCATTTCTCCATGCATCAATGAGTGGCTTTGGAAGGTAGTCAGCACAGATGGTAAGTTTCCTCTTCAACCCTTAGAAATAGGGACCCCTACTATTACAGGAATTTTGAACAAGCACTTTCCAGGGTTGAGGGTTATGTTGGATGCATGAGGGAATGTGGGGTTAATTGGTTGGGACTCAAATTTAAATTTCCTCTCATCTAGTGGCTAGCAAAACCGTACAGGGGAGATTTCTCGTTAACAAGAGCAGAAGAGCAAAAGTGTTGGAGATATTGGGTTGTACATAAGGGATTTGTAGAAAAACAGGGGACATCTGAATTCCCATACAACTTTTCTTCTCTCCATGAACGAAGCACAATGTCAAATTTAGATTCAGAATAATGGAGGTTGTTGCATGAGGACATGCAATAGGACAGTTGGGGGAAGATGTTGGGCCCATAAATGACCCCTTTTTGACCACCCTTATCTACCTCTTTTTTCCTTATCCTACTCTATTATGCATACCAAGCAGATGTTTTTCCTTTACTTGGTTCCTCAAGTCATGCAGGTATGGTTAATCATTGTCTCATTTTATTAATGTTTAGGATTTTGGTAATCAGGGATTTACATCTTAAATTATGCTAACATATGGTGGTTTTATAAAGATAATTCGATATGTAAAGAATACAGGTGTAGCGGGCCAAACATGCCAAAGGAGGGATGGACATTCATTGCTGAGTTGATTGCGTTGCCCAAAGAATGCGGTCCAAGGTTATTATTCCACGCGAGCTGTACAAGGGTAGCTGCAATAGACTGTGATATATTTGGAGGAAATAGTGCTTCGCTGCTCGAAATTAGCTACAATCCACATAGTATCTTCTCAATTAATCATGATCATTATTTCTGGCTCGAATAACAGTTTTCCTGTATCTTCTGCTTTCATCTTGCCACGACTGTAAAAGCTCATCGTAATTATGGAAGCCTGAAGATCATAGATCTTCATGGTTGCCCGATAATAGTAGGAAGATGTTATGATTGTAATTGTACAAATACTGGGAACTATTCCAAGCTAGGGGTTTAAATTTTAACCAAATTATTGTATCAGCTGTGACTAAGGTTGTGTGCTCATCTGCCAGTTTTAATACAAGGAGTTTGATTCTTCAGATCTTAGTGTTTTAACATGTGTTACTTCCAACATCTATGTGTGAAGGATGGGCCCGCCTTCCCACAGGGATTGCTGAGTTAATAAGGTATTTTATTTATTCTGTTGTGTGATTTTGTGATAGCTTTCTTTAATTACAGTAATCTACAACGGTTATGGATTCCTGTGTGTCATTTGAATGATCAGTAATTGCATATCTTGTAAAACTGCAGTGGTGTGGTGTGTCAGTCGACTGTATAGGTTAACTATCTTTTATGCAACTGTGTGATAGCTGTAACAGCCCTGTTCATCCCTAGTTCTTTCAATTGCTATTTTCTTTAGATCTTTGTAGTTTGTTCCTTCGCATTTATAATTGTAGAATTTAATTCCTGTACTTTGAATTTCTAGAATAGCTGAATTTAATTCCCGTACTTTGAATTTCTAGAATAATTGAATCAATATAGTTGGATGGATCTTTAGATGGTTTGGTAATTAGGAATTTTACTTTATGCAAAAGTAATCTAGATTTTATTTCCTGAATCTTTTAATTCTAGATTAAGAATTGTAAGAAGGTACTTGTGATTGTATTCTTGAGAAAGTAAATTAAATTAAGGGATGAGTGTGGCTGAATAGGAAAGTAGGATCATTTACTTATAGAATCAACTACCTAGTGTTTGAAGCATATACAGTACATATTATCCTTGAAATAAGAGACTTCCCTGGGTTGAAAATTTATATTGAACACTCTGTATGTTGGTTTTAATTAACTTGCATATAGGGTTCCCAACAACAGGGAAGAAAGAGAAGCCCGAGCTGCAACAAAATAAGTTTTGGCATCCAAAACCGCATCTATGGGAACCAGCTCAGACTTGGATAAAGGGAAAGCTCCGATGGGAGAAAAGCCCCAGGTATCTGTGGAACAAGAGGTTGGAGATTATTTGCAGACTTCAGAGCAGATAAAGCAGAGGCTCAACAAATTGACTTCAACACTATATACTCAGGAAATTGCAACCTCACACCCAATTGAAGATGCTCAAGTGACTACTATGAATGATAGTATTCAATCTGTGTTAGCACAGATCGAACAAGAACCTCACAAATGGATACAATATTTAATCTCATATGCTCCTGCCTCTACCATTAACTTGACTCATTCAGAGGAAGAGGAGGACACAATTTCTCCTGTGCCTATTAATATCGAGACTGATAATGATTTTCAAAATATCGCCAATGGTAGCAATAGTAATCCTTCATCCTCTCTTCCTCAATCTCAACCTTTATGTCAGTCTGCTCCCTCTTCTTCCGTAATACTTCTTTCTTCAATAATGGCTTTGTCATCATTTTCTGATGGTTCTATTGTGACACCTTTTATGATAGAGCTCTAATATAATGCCACTTGTCTGCATGAGTCAATCACACCTGTTCCTAGGGTTGCACATATTTCCTCATCTGTTGAGACTCCAGTTTTCAAAATCCCTTTGCATATTCCTTCAATTAGCTCAGTTTCATCCCCTATGTCTGAGAAAATGGAAATAATATCACCATAATAATTTCTTAAGGCTAATTTTGTGCAATTTCATTCTATGGAATCTTTTGTTTAGGACATTTCTTTAGCCCCTAAAGTGACTCTTGTTCAAAATGTTACTTCCTCCCTTTCCACCTCTCATATCACTCTGGCTATTCCCTCTCAAACCACAACTCAAAATTCATCTTTGATATCCACAGGCCTAAGCATACCTCCTATTGATGAGGTCAGAGATGAGTTTAATGAAGACTTTCTGGTATCTTTGGGTGAATATCGATATAGTAAAATCAAGAAATCTATGGTAAGATGGGGAAAGAAGAGGGGTATAGATCAAAACGATATGGATATGTCAATGGTGAATGAATTTTTATGGACACCGCAATTGAGTGATCCACAAGCCTATGCTACAGATGTAGCTTTTGTTCTAGGATAATTTACAGGTGCCAATATGGATGCTATCAACTCTCTAAATAGAGAGTTTGAGAAAAAAAAGGCAGAAATTATCAGTTTGAAAGAAGCACTGGAGCAGCTCAAGAAACAACATGAGGACAAACCGGATGAACTCCAACTGAAGAATGCTGCTCTTAGTGTAGAGTTGTAGAAAGAAAATAATGATAATGCTACTCTAGTTCAAAAGGTTGCAGCATTAGAGAGGCAAAATGAAGATGCAACTGCAAATGCAGCTTCATCTTCATTTTCTAGGTTTTCCCAAGAAAAGTTTAAGGAGCTTGCTACCAGAACTAACAGGGAACATTTTGATTTGGTATGTGAGTTGTTTGGAACTCTTGCTGATATATTTGAGACTCATACAATGTTTGACAAGATGTCTGTGGTTTTGGAAGACCTAATTGAGAAAAGACAGTAGGCCTCAAAAGCTTATGATAAAGTCACTGATTGGAAGAGGTACATGGAGGAGAGGCTTGATAATATCACTCTTCTCAACCCTTTTCAGTTTTAAAGAGCCAGAACTATTCTGAGAGCTTGGGAAGACTTGGATGATATAGTGTCCGATGCCATAAAGAAAGCTCAGAATATCTGTGACAGAAGGTGGTATGTAGTTGATCATATCATGACTGACTTATCCTTTCCTACCATGGCGCTTATTGAGAAGGCATGTCCACTTGGACTGATGATTGAGCAGGTTGAGAAACAAAGGGATGAACAGGAGGATAAAATCAAGGAATTGGATCAAATCAACATACATGATGTGGAGCAGTTATTCAAACAACCATTCGCAGTGCAAAGCAAGATCCATGTCTATATCCGAGTTTGGCATAAGTTGGCTAAGAATGAGGTCGAGGATTATAAATGTAATGCTCAATTAGGCATACAATCAACCACTTATCCTGATATCGAGGAGCTGCTATGAATTTGGAGAGTCTAGAAAGATTCCCTAGGATATTAGCCTTGTTTAGTTTTTGGATCTCCTTTAGGGGGAATTCTATTGTTTGTAATAATTATTTAAGTAAATGATCTCCAATTGTATTAGGGGGCTCTTGAAATTTTGACTTTTGGAAGGGAGACTGATACAAGGGATCAAACAACACTTCAGATTTTGCTAAAGGTCTTTTATGTAATTTGTTACGGATAATTCTGAACATAATACAGTGTTGCAATTGTTATCTTTTGTACTTGATCTATCAAATTTATTTGACAGTTTAGTTTTTAGTATTCCAAATGATCATATAGTACTGTGGTTCATTTGCAATTGGTTAATGTGTTTATTTAACTTTGATTTATCTCTGTTAATTATTAATACATTGATAAAACTTCATGAAATTTCTTTTATGAATTGTCTTTATCTATTTCTGCAAATGTTTCAAGAGTAAGAGTTTTATAGCTTATAAGTTGTTCTTTCAACTAACTTGAGTGCTTGTAGGTTATCTTGAATGGTTTAATTCTGATTTACTGTTATTTAATTTTCATTAAACAATTTGTAATCTCAGTAAGTGTAGTCTCATTCTATTTTCATTTCTATCAATGTGATGAATTGTCTGTTATTTACACAGCTAAAGACAACCTGTCAATCATCCAACACCTTTTGAAGTAGTTTAGATTCAGATTAGGTTCTTCTTCCTAGTTAGGTTTTAGTCTTCCTTTTATTTTCTTAACTCTGTGTTTTCCATTCTGGAAAACAAATTCCTTTGTGGATCAAATCCATGAATAAGCCAATGGAGGCTATTAAAGTATCAGTGGGAGATTACCATCCCAAACAGCTCGAGGATAGAACAATACATGCGTGGGATTGTTTGAAGCCTTTGGCAGGGTTTTATTCACATGTTGCAAGCCTTAAACACCCTAATCAGCCACATACACAGTTGGGGCTTCAACACTACCAAATTTAAAGGGGATTTTCAAGGGTCTTACTCTATTGAACAGCATGTTACCTTCTTCATAACTTTAGTCAAGCCACTTTGCATCAACAAAACTATTCTTACGATCATGACCCTCCTTAAGCATTTGTTTGATCATGCCCATATTCTCCTCTCAGTCTCCTGGAGTAGGTCGAGGCCTATTATAACAAGAACCCCCAAACAACCCTATGAAGGGAAGTCCTACATTGTCTTCCATACAATGCTTCATATGGTGCAACATCCAAGGAGCTATGGTTATTATTGTTGTATGCAAACTCTACTAAGTGAAGATATCTTTCCCATTGATTTTGTTGGTCCATGACATACATCCTCATCATATCCTCCATTACTTCATTAAACCTCTTAGTATGTACATTCGTTTCAAGATGATATGTGGTATTGAAATTTTCTATTGCGTGCCAATAGATCCTTGGAGGCTTTGCTAAAATATGGATGTGAATCGAGAATCCCTATATAAAATAATTTTTTGAGAGACCGCGTGCAGTTGAATTATCTCCTTATTGAACATTTGGGAAATTGTTAACAATAAAATTAACACCCTCAAAGATGATGGTCTGAAAACATATCTTCTTTTCACCTGCAACATGAAGACCAGAATTTGGAACAAATCGAGAGCTTTGATCTCCCATCGGATCACTGCTTCCACAAAGGAAGAAGTATGAGAAGACAAAGGTTTCTCTAAATAATTCAATACCAAGACTACTTAAGGATGAAAACCTAGTAACCACAACTCCTGGAGTGGAAATAATACATGACATATGTATTAATTGTCCTAAAAACCTGAAAATTCAAGTAAAATGCAAAAAAACTAAGGAACGTGGGTTTTATTAAGGAAATAATAAAAAAGATTCAAAAATATTAAACCCACATTTATGGTTAGTGATTGGAAACACAAATCCCAATTCTATATAAGAAAGGCATATGAGGTGAAAGAAGGAGGAAAAATTAGAGAGCAAAGGCATGTTGGAGGAATGAAAAGATAGATATAACATTTATTGCACATCATAGTTTCTTTGATCATTGGCATTGATGGAGATGGGTAGTTTAGAGCAAGGGAGAAAGGGGTTCACCCATTTTTGGGCTGTAATCACTTTCCTCTCAATTTAATATGATGCAATTCAAATTTCCTCTAAATATTGTGTTTCAATCCATGTTTGTTTCATGTATTTTTTCAACATTTAGTAGATAGATTTCATGTTTTTTTGAATATTTTTAAGAGCTAGAGGTAAAGAACAAGCTAGCTGATACTAATGGAGGCCTAAAGGCCATGGAGGCTGGAGCAAAATGATCTTCACCAAATGACATGCTGCAAGAGGTAACCTCCTCCCTTCCCTCTCTCTCTCTCTCCTTCGAAAAAGTGTAGAATCCATTATTGCATATATTCTATTACTAGGATTCACCCTCCCTATAGTTAAGGATAGATAGGCTATAGACACGTCCCTACCATCAAATCTACCAACAGAATGGTGACCATACTAGGGAGTCTAAGGGCATTTTCTCTTGAAACAAGTTTTCATGAGAATTTCCTCTTTGTCTGGGTGTTTCTTTCATTCTAAATCCTTTTAAGAATTTTTTTTTTTCTTCTAAAGCTTTAAATAAATTCAAGAATCTCAAACCGGTCTAGCTTGGCCTTTACCTGGTCCGATCTTTATAGATTTGGGCGGGATCCAAGGTTTCTCTATGCATATGCGGGTTTGTACTAGTGACAGTTGTGTATGCATTGAAAGAACACATGGGTTTTTAGTAGTTAAAGTCATGTATGCATTGGAGAAACACACCGGTTTGCAGTAGTGACAGTCGCATGTGCAATAGAGGCACAATACGTGTCTAGTATTTTGGTCATAAAATCCTCAATTCTTGTCCATTTTGAGTGATCTGTTTTGCTGTGGAAATATTAGACAGTACTCTAATTGATTTTACAGTCTAATTTCATCCATTTTGGTCAAATATTAGGGATTTATTTGAATAATTTTGAAGTGTTGTGTGCATGTGGTTGAAATTTGGAAAATGCATGGTCCTTGAATTTTGATGGCCATGTCTGCAATTTTTGGTCATTTTGATTGATTTTTGCTGTTGTATATGTATTAGGAATTCTCGGACAAAGGTTTTATACAACATTTTCTTCCATTTTATCAATATCGAGAGAATTTTTTGAGGGATTGTAAGTTTGATGTGCATTTTTTGCTTGAGTTTGAAATTTGTGGAGATCACTGATTTTTGAATTTTTACTGAATTCTTTTGAAACTTTGCAGAACTTTGATTGACACCCTAAAATCTTGATAAATATTAATATGACATTTTAGGATCATTTTTGAAGCATTTGGGGACATTTTCCCTCAAATTTGGAAGTCTTGGAAAGCTCTTTTTAAGAAAAAACTAGGAAAACATCACTTTTAGGAGGAGTTTTTTTTTAGAGTATTATTCAAAGTTTTCCTTGAAAAGAATGTTCAGATCTGAAATTTTATGACATTTTTTACCTTTTAGTCATTTAGTTCAGCCTTCAATGTCTAAAATTTTTCTAAATTAGTATTTTTTATCACTTAGTGACAAGGAAATTGTTGAAAAAATTAAAGAACTTGACATTGTTTCAATTTATAAATTCTTGTGACCATGAATTTTGAATCCACATAGACTTGATGACCTGCCAAAAGACTTGTAAACACTATTAAGACACTCTTCATACCATCATTTAATATCAAATTCACAAACTACGAACCTACCACTCAAGATTAGTTCTAACACAATGAGAGGATATTTTCGTCATTGCCAAGCTTCTTAAGATAAGTTGTGTTCGAGCCACGAGTATCCTCTTCACTTTCAATTTCGGGTGGTCCCATGGATGGGAAAGTGGATCTCAAGTGTAATAGGAATCCTTTGAATTTTTTTGAAGCATATTGTCGAGATAAAAGTATCCTCTTCACTTGCGCTTTCAGGCGGTCCTATGAATGAGATAGTGGATCTCAAGTGTAAATTCTTGTCATGAAAAATAAAAATTGAATCACGTTCTTACATGTACATAGAATTTTAAGAGACTTATTGGAAACAAGAAAAAAAAATGAATATTCAAACATTTTTCATTTCTAATTAGTAATAACTGAAACCAACCTCTTGAACCCTTGATTCAAAAATGAAAGCGATTTAAAATTTTGAAAGTGATTTTGCAATATGCACATCTGAAGGATCTCAATGAACCTCTTCTATCTCATAGTATAGAAGTTCATCCAATGAAAATATAGGATTAACAACAAATCTAAATTGGTTTGATTCAGTAGCATAAGTCGCAACACCATCAGTTTCACCACCACTCCTCAAAACTAATCGAATTACATTTAAAATTAAGGATTAATCTAAACACAACCAAGATTTTATCTTTGATATCACCAACAATATTAGGCTAGGGATTTGGGTTAAAATGGTGAGTTAACACTCCAAAGCCACAAAAATTTGAAACTAGCACTGATTAACGAGAGTTAAATCCATTAGTAGCAAAGAGTGCTAGCTGGGAAGCCGTTTCTAACACAAGTGTTAAGCACAAGGTCAATCCAAATTAGTAAGGGTGGTAACTCCCCTCTTGCTTATTTGGTGGGATATGAGCACATTACAGTGTCTTGTTTAAGTGACAAATCCTTGGGGTGACATCACTTTTTTGAGATAGCTAGTCTATGTGAGTTATCCTAGAATGACGACTGTCTTACCCGATCACTGATTGTGAAGTGATAACCATAGTTTATTTTCCTAGGGAATCACATAGGATATTGTGAGTGGGGGACACTTGCAATACCTGAGACAAACACAAGGTTGTTTCAGCTCCTTGGGAGGGTGAGTATCCTATAGCTAACACTTGGACCCCTGGTCCCTTGAAGAACATTGTAACTATTTCTCATACCTTCACCATTTAGTAATTCTAGAGGCTTAATGTCCCTCAAGGGATACTAGTTTTAGAAGGCCCTCTAAAAATCCAACTTTCCACCAAACTTCGGTTTTTTGGAAAAAATCTTGATTGTTGCTTCCTTAGGGACTTTTTAAGTGGTGTGGATACTTTGATTTTTGTTGAGTTTAGTTGGCTTTAGGATTGTTTGATTGTATTTCGATATACTCTAATAAACAAAACCTTTTATTAAAATTCAGAGTGATTAATCTCCCGATCCACCTGTCAAGGTGGTAGCGAGGAAAATTACCCAAGTTTGAGGGCCCCGCTACAATGTGGAGGCATATACATGAACCACATCATTGTGAATTTGAAAATGAACTACTTATAAATGCAATCAACTATTACTAGAGAAGAACAACGTCAAATCAATTATAAAAATTTGTCACATCATGGACGAAACATAAATAGAATTGATGATCTTACTTTAGTTGAGATTGAAAAAATAGAATATCACACATTTGCTCACGTAAATCCACACCTATCATATACTTTAAACTCAATCATACTTACGGAAAGTGAGTCACTAGTTAGTATTTTTGAAAGTTGTTATAAAATGCAGAACATTACACTTGACCCTTTGGATTCATCAGGAGTTGAAGGAACCATATCAATGCAGCCTCAAATGGTCGCGCTAGGTTATCAAAATCCTCTTGGCACACACAATAGTTTTCTAGGTTCTACTTTTGTGGGTAACCCTTTACCATGGAATTTTCATAATCCTGGTAGAAATAATGCATCATAGAACACAAATTCCAATTGGAATTATCCTTCACTGATGGGAGGAAATTCCCCAGAGCGTTATCTTCTGATTTATCCTAGCACAATGCCTAGGGGAAATCCACCTATCAACCCCACTCCATAATGCACTGGTCATGTTTCAGAAAGTAACCAATATTTTTGGATCCAACCTTTGCAATGAGGAAACATACCTTGGAATTCCAATCAAAACCAAGGACATAATCAATGGAATGGTTGGGTTCTAGTAAGTAACCAATATTCTTGGGACCCAACTCCATCAGGAGGAAATCCATCTAGTGGTCAAGTTGTAGGAAGTAACCAATCTTCTTGGGACCTAACTCCATCAGGAGACAATCCACCCTTTGATCATTTTCCAAGAAGTACCCAATCTTCTTGGGGGAAACCTTCGCAAGGGGGAAACCCACCTTGGAATACTAGTCAAATCCAGGGACCACCTAAATGGTGTGGTCATATTCTAGGATATAACCAATCCCATTGGAGTCTAACCCCATAAGAGGGAAATCCACCCATTCATCAGTGGTGTGGTCATATTCTAGGAAATAACCAATCTCCCTAGAATCTATCCCCGCAAGGAGGCAATCCACCCATGAATCCCATTCCAAAATGGAGTGGTAAGGTTCCAGAAAGTAAAACATATTTTTGGAACCAACTTGTAATACCTGTGTTTGATCCATCTAGGCTGCCACATGGACCTGATGCCAATGGTATAATTGGTTTCGTCAACAACCTTGAGCATATCACCCAACAAATGGGACAAATGTCCATTCAAACCTTAGAACCTACAGCTGGTCAGGATATGCAACAACATGTTAAGACTTCCCCAACTTTTGAAATCCTCATAGTTCAATCCATGAACCTTAGGGGGAAGAAGAAGAAGTACAAGGGTAAGCACATTGTTAATCCTTCCCAAACTCCTAAAAAACCCATAGTTCAATCCATGGATATTAGAGGAAATAAGAAGAAATACAAGAGTAAGAAAAATGATAACTTTGGGAAGGGAGATGCACTGAATCTAGGTCAAGACAGTGTACAACAACAATCTATTGTATTAATGCAACATTTTATGCAACACCATCATCAAATGGTTGCTACAACATTAGAAACTCCTCCAGGAGGCAACCATTCAAAATCCCCGCAAAAGGAAAATGATCCCAATGCCAATGTCTTCATGTGTGATCATGAGGTGAAAATTAAAACAAGATCTCATTCTTATGATGTCCATCCTAGTACATTGGATCAATCATAATCACAACCAAGTGGTTCTCTCACCATTGAGAAACCAACCATAGACATAGTACAACACCCCCCTAAAAGTGATCTACGAGGAACAATACATAATCCTAATGCATGAGTTGCTCATAAGAAAATGTTGTTGAGGAAATAGCTCAAGCACCATGTTCCATGTCCGCCATGGAGGTATTGCAATATTGCCCTACACAAAGAAAGGAACTATTATCTTCAACTAGAGTTGTTGATCCATCCGATGCAACATTGATCACATTAGACTTAGACCAATCAACCTGTAGGATTCCTTCCAAAGTTACTTTTCAAATTAAAGTAACATCTCATGGTAAGAATATCTTTCAAACCATAGTTGATGAAGGAAACTCAACCTGTGCCATGTCATTTAAATGTTGGAAAGGATTAGGATCACCAACCTTAGTTCAATCCCATACGGTGCAGAAAGCATTTGATGGGAATTCGTTCTCTCCTCATGGAATCATTGTATCCTTCCCTATTAAATGGGGTGGAAAATAGTCACAGTAGATATTGAGTTAGTAGATGCGCCTATAGATTACAATTTTTTATTAGGACGTAGTTGGATACATGTGATGATGGAAATAGTGTCTTTAGTGTCCCAAGTGATTCGGTTCCCTCATTGGGGGGATATTTTCTTGATAGACCAATTAGATTATTGCATGATTGAAACTGTTATCCAATCGAATGTTCATTTCATTAGATATGCCCTAAAGGAATATCAAGACATTAGGGTAGGATCGTTAAAAAATGATTCCCTCATGGGAAATTTTGTGATCCGCAACCCTTATCTACTATAGAAGTGTCATAGCAAGCTATTTAAATGGATTTAGCAGATTTGGATGAAAATATTCCCTTGATGGAGGAATATGATCCAGTTACTTGGCCCATTTTGGCTGTGGGATATCCCATCTCACTTGATTTATTGGATAGAATTTTATCATCAGATGAAGCGATCTTTGAAGTCATAAACATTTGGTTGCACCCACCTAAGGACATATTTTGTGGGGCCACTGGGAGCATATTTGGTTTAAATCCACCCAAGTGTAGGAGCATCCTTTGTATGTTCCTCGATGTTATCAGGTATATTTGGAAGCATGCATATAGGTTTAGGTTATCCCTCTATGAAGATGCATTTGAACCTTTTGTAACCCAAAATTTCCATAGGGTCAAACCTATTGGAAATTGGTGGGTCATCCCATAATATCTGTATTTTCCACCATTTCGACAGAAGAGCCTACAGAACATGGGACACCCTAGTCAGCATCCCATCTCCATTTTGGTGCCCATGCTGAGTTATTCTCATAGGCCCAGGAGCCCAATTAGTCCCATCATTACCTGGAGTTTGAGACCACGTACTTCTCTTCCATACAGTTCTGACCATTTCCTGATGGGATCCCTATTTTTTGTTAGTTTACATAAGCATGTGTTAAAATATCTGCATGAACATTTGTGTTTACTACTTTGGTGCTTATTGCTTATGTTGTGTATATGCCTTTGTAGTCACTTTTTGCTCAAAATGCATATAAACCATTGCTTATGTTTAAGTTGACCTATACATGTGAGAAATATTTGATTTAGGTAGTTGATGGACCATGATATTGTGATTTATGATTTTGGTGGTTTTTCACAAGAATTAGCATGAAGTAAACCACATTTCCCCCTTCCTACTTGTTCATCGTATCAAATTGGATAACCGCAGTTACTTGGTTCTATTTCACCATCCGTCGACACATAATCTTGTTTCATATAGCCAATAGATGGAAGGAATATCTATAAGAGTGTGCAGAACTAGCTCAACCCTTGTTTGCAATATGTATATTTGCCTTGGCTTGACCCGTGCTCTTGAAAAATAGAGTATGCCCATGCAACACTCATTCCCTCCCATGTACCATATCATTCTTTATTCTTTTTCAAGCTAATGAATGAAAAAAGTACTAAAAATTAAAAAACACAAAAATCCCAAAAAAGGGGAAAATTGAATCGTGTCATATTGAATTCTTGAGATAAAGGAAACAGTCAGTAATAGTCACCCTTGAACATAGAACATAATTTTGTATTCGTTGTTAGTACACCATTTACATTTTCCTTAGGAAGTTGTACTCGTAATTTGAACAGATCTCCACCGATAGGTTATCCTTCCTATCATTTATGGAGCTTTTGTTGATTCGTTTGGAGTTGAAAAATTTCACAATGGTTGGTTACTCGAGTCTTATGTTTCCAAGTTTCCATTTTGTGTCATGTTATGTGTTCAAGGGAAGTCAAACTAGTGTTGACAATTCCTCAAATATTCCTGACCAATCATGTCATCCTTCCTTGTGTCAATATACAATGTTGGATCTTGTAGCTCTATCAAATTATATCAGCCTATTGATCTCAGTTTTGTGTCAGTTGATGTGGGATGCATTAATTCACTCCTTTTGACGGATCTGTTCCTATCGACAATAAATCATCATCTAGGAACCCCAGAGAGAACATTGGATCTTGCAGTCATTAGTGGTAGGATTATTTGCAAATGACAATGGGTATACACCAATGACCCCTGATTGTTTAATTCTACAAGTTTTCGATTTTAGAACATATATTCACACTTGTCAGTTTGTACTCAAGTACCTTGGAGTACATCATCATTATCGGTGGGCCTCCTCGTATCTATTAATGGTATACAACAATGACATATAATCAGATGGTGTTTAATTATGCTTGACATCATCTCATTTATTTGCATGATATAAAATCGTACTATCATTGGTTTGTATTGAAGACCTTGGGAAAAATAGTTGTATCACTCATCGATGCATTGCTCGAGTTTCACAAGATTAAAATACCATGTCAAAGTACCATGAAGACTTGGATATGTTGCACTCATCAAATGTACACTTATATGTTTTTACAGAATTTACTTTGACATGGATCCACTGTGTATTGTTTGTGGCCATGATTGTTTACTGCCGAGCATGGTTATACCCGCCTTAGGAAGATATTGCATATTTGGAAAATTTCTTTGTTTGACTTGCTGGTGTTTCTTTGACTCCTACGTTCATAAACTACCATTTTCCATCATGCCTTGATCATTAAAGAGTATCAGTCTAAAGAGTATCAAAATAAAGGAAAATTCAATGTATTTCGGCCCTCAGCATAGCTTCGGAACTCACACATTAGGGGGCATCTGCTAACAATAAAATTAACACCCTCGAAGATGATGGTCTGAAAACATATCTTCTTTTTTCCCACAACATGAAGACCATAATTTGGAACAAATCGAGAGCTTTGATCTCTCATCGGACCACTGCTTCCGCAAAGGAATAAGTATGTGAATACAAAGGTTTCTCTAAAGAATTCAATACCAAGACTACTTAAGGATCAAAACCTAGTCACCACAACTCTTGGAGTGGAAAGAATACATGACATGTGTATTAATTGTCCTAAAAACCTGGAAATTCAAGTAAAATGCCCAAAAACTAAGGAAAGTGGGTTTTATTAAGGAAATGATAAAAAAGATTCAAAAATATCAAACCCACATTCGTGGTTAGTGATTGGAAACAAAAATCCCAATGCTATATAAGAAAGGCATATGAGGTGAAAGAAGGAGGACAAATTAGAGAGCAAAGGCATGCTAGAGGAATGAAAAGATAGATAGAACCTTTCTTTCACATCATAGTTTCTTTGATCATTGGCATTGATGTAGAGGGGTAGTTTAGAGTAAGGGAGAAAGAGATTCACCCATTATTGGGCGATAATCACTTTCCTCTCAATTTAATATGATGCAATTCAAATTTCCTCTAAATATTGTGTTTTAATCCATGTTTGTTTCACTGGTATTTTTGCAACATTTAATAGATAGATTTCATGCTTTTTTGAAGTTTTTTAAGAGCTAGAGGTAAGAAAATAGCTAGCTGCTGCTAATGGAGGCTGTAAAAAAAGGATATTCACCAAACAGCACGCTGCAAGAGGTAAATTCCTCCCTTCCCTCTCTCTCTCCCTCTCCTTTGAAAAAGTGTAGAAATTTCAGGAAATTGTCCATCATTGCATATATTAGGTCAGCAGGATTCACCCTCCCCATAGTTACTAGATAGATAGTCTATAGACACACCCCTATGGTCGAATTTACCAACATAAATGATGGGTGCATTAAAGGAACTTTTTACTGGAATGAAATGAGCACTCTTAGTGAGCTTTTCCACCACGACCATGATACAATCGTGTCTTTGGGGAGTGGTGGGTAATCCCCCCTACAAATTCAATGGAAATGACTTCCCATTTGGAATAAGGTATGTCATGAGGATGTATTCCTACTAGATGGTGGTACTGATCCTTTACCTACTGACATTCTAAACAACGAGATACATAATACACTGTGTCTACCTTAATTCCATTCCATTTTTTTTCATACTTTCATGCATATTTCGTACTCGTACATGGGAGGAGTGTGGCGGTTGATGGGATTTGTACATCACCAATTTTCTAAGTTTATAATTGGTTGGAACATATATTCTTCCCTAAAACCTGAGTAGTCCATATTCATCCAAGGAATAACCATCAAACCTGGTTGGTGCGGATTTCCCCTTTGTAGCTGGTAAATATAATTGGGGTGTTGTATCATCCTTTCTGTTGGTGCAAACAAAATCCAATGGGATGGATCCTCCTTCCACTTGCAACTGGTAAATATAATTGGGGTGTTGTACCATCCTTTGTATTGGAGTAGATAAAAACTGGGGGTCAGAGCCTTCTTCTAGTTGGTGTTGGAGAACACAATAAAAATTTGGTGCTTGCATAACCGAATAGTGCAATTGTCCATAGGTCAAATCTTGAAAACACAAGTCACAGTTTGTGTAGTTAGACATATATCTGTTCAAGTCAGTTCTTGAAGATCGTGAGTCGGTGATCATGCAGATCAAATTTGTTGTAGGTCGGTGCCATCAACTCGTTGATTATACTTTGGGATTAGGTATACCCCTGAAATAAGTGGGTTCTCATGTTTGGAAATTGCAATACCCTACTGATGTAATCATACACATATATTTATAGATATACAATTATTCTCAAATATGTGTGCGATGTTGTGTTTGTTTTTGTTGTTGCTCAAATTTTTTAATTGGTAAAAATATATTATAGATAAATAATATACATATCTGCGCAATCACTGATTCAGCCCCCCCCTTTAGTAATAAGATAAATCCAACAAGTTTGGGTTGACATCAATCCCAAAGGGGGATATTGTTGAACCTTTGTGTTGTCATTGATGTCAAAGAGTAAACAAACAAACTTGACGTCAAACAAAAAAATATTGATGAAGAAAAAATTCTAGAAGCTTGTTGTTATAGTTGACGATGTTGAGCAAAAACCAGTTTGAAGAAATATATAAAAGTATATGTAATCCTTAACAGCATCAGACAGTTCCTCCATTGGTTTATTGGTCAATACTGAGAGGGAGGGTGAATCAGTATTGTTATCTTTTTACTATTTTAGCCACTTTAAAATCTATCATTAGAAACACATAACAACAAGAATACACAAAACACAATTTTAACATGGAAGCCCAATAGGGTAAACAACCAATACGTCCTATTACTGCAAAATTGTAAATTATAAATAGTTTTTCCTTGTCCTACAGATAAGGATGGTATTACACCCTATTTACCAATACCAATTGGAAGGAGTCTATGACCCCTTAGTTTATCAGCTATGACTGAAAGGATGCTACAGCATCCTATTTACCAATGCCAATTGGAAGGAGGCTAAAACCCCTTGTTTTATCAGCTTCGATTGAAAGGATGCTACAACACCCTATTTACCAATGCCAATTGAAAGGAGGCTATGAACCCTTGGTTTATCAGCTATGACTGAAAGGAGGTAAAAACCCACTGCAGGCATGTTTCCTACCCTAGAGCCACCCTTCCACCTTGATATGTTTCTCACAATTTCTCTCCCAATGAATTCTGTGACACCCACTGGTCTCTGATTCTAACCATGCAATTCAAACTGCAGAGACATCTTCCTTCTTACTCAGGACACTGCTTAAATACTTCTCACCATTTAAGCTTCTTTCAATAATCACATCTCTTCCAACTGAAAAAACATACCTTTCACTGTTGTGCCCTTTCATATCTAAATATCACACCTTTTAGAACGTCCTTTCACATTCTTCCATTGATCCTGCATCTCAGAGATCATTTCCACAGCTTGGAAACCATTTCCTCACCTCTGTCAAACGTTTGTAGGTGCTTCTGCACTACCAAATTTCTTTCTGCGGGATCAAATTCCTGATCCAATTAGAGACGTTGATCTTATATATAAGTCAATATCGATAGTCGATCCAACCATCGATTTCGGCCTTAAAATCACCATTGTGCACCAATATTTCCTCATCAAGGATTCCCCACCGTTGATCTTCGTCGGTCATTTTCCTGACCATCGATATCTAGATTGCGAGATGCAAGGTGTCGAATATTTGGTTTTTCCTTTCCACAAGATTATTTTCGCAGCCTCCTTTCCATAAGATCCTTTTTGCAAGCTTCTTTCCACAATTTTCCTTCCGCACCGTCGATCTGTTTTAGCGAAACTAACTTCAGCCGTCCAATCTTTGCAGATTACGGGATGCACAAACGTAACATTTTGGCTTTCCACAAGATCCTCTCCATAATTTTTCTTTTGCACTGTTGATATTTTGTGGAGTCTTTCCTGACTGTTGATTTTGCGTATTGCGGGATGCAGGATGCAAAATCACACTTTCCTATTTTGGACTTCCGCAAATTTCTTCCGCAACTTTGTTTCCAAATTTTCCTAGACCATTGATTTCCTTGTGAATTTACCCCTGACCGTCCATTCTTGATCTTTTGTGGAATTTTGGATTTTTTGCCTATCTTTTGCGGGATGGTTCCTAACCGTCGGTTATTGTGCGGGATGCTTCCTAACCATCCATTCTATAACTCATGCAGATTTGCATTCTGTCTTTGTGAATTATACAAAAACTGATCCTCATCCATCGGATCTCATGTAGCTAACTATGCCACCTCATCATCGTTCCATACCATCACTACCTTCATCTATGCCACCTCATCATCATGCCATTTCGTCTTTTCTTTGATTTATGCTACGTTAACTCTACCATGGTATATTTTTTAGTTCATAACCAACTTTGCCATCACTACCTTACTCTTTCATCATCATTAGGACACCATCATATTCCATGTCATCATATGTTTCATGCTACATCCTTAGCTATGCCATACCATGTCATCACTACCTTAGTCTTTCACTGAGTTTGTCCTGCTATCATATCCACTGGTTTTTCCTTTGTTATCCGTGAACACCTTTGACATCAATGAAAACTATATACTCAAATCTGCCAACAATATCCCCCTTTTCCATTGATGGCAACCTCTAAACATTCTCCCCCTTTGACAAAAATGACAAAGGATAACCTGTTATGCCAATGTTGCATTTATTTTGATATAGGATTTCCTATCTCTCTTCTTTTTGAAAACTCCTCCTGTCATCATATCTCCCCTTTAACTGAACTTAGTTATTTAACCAATGTATTATCATTTATCTTAACATTTCATGTTCTTGAATGATATCTTAACTGATAGATCCATGGACTCCCCCTGTCACTGTACTCCTTCTCCTTTGTCAACATTTTTGTGATAGACTCTACACTCAACATTTTTCAACACTCTTCCATTTTCTGTTCTAGGATACATGTTTCCCCCTTTTTAAAAACTATGTTCCTACTGCCATATCTAATGGTCTATTCTACCTGTAAGTAAACTGGCTTCCACTTTTACCAGAATTCCTTAAGCATGTGCATTTATATTTTCATAAAAAAACTAGCAGATACTTGCTGGATTCTTTTGGATTTTAGATATATATTATCAACTATCCAGGGACCCATAACTTTAGATCCTCAACATAGAGATCAATTCAGTTTATTACATAGTTTCTATGGTCTCACTAACTCAGACACAAAGACTCATAACCTCAACCTTGATCACCCATTATCTTTGAAATAGATAGCTTTCAATATACCCACCAACTGAGCTTTTCATAGATACCAACTGAAATTTTCTGAATTTAACTTCCCCTAAGTATAAGCTTCCTCTAAAACCAATGGTGGTATCTAATACAATTTTGAAACCAGAACTGAGGTTCATTGACCTCGTAATGAGATATTACCAGATCTGATCTGCGTTATCCCTCTTTTTCTCTTCTTTTCACACTAATCTTTAACCAGAAACAACAGTTTGCCTTCTCATATTTAAAATCCTTAACTTAAAGATATCAATCCCCCCCTCAGATCATGCAACATTTCCTATGCCTTTAATATGATTGTTCATGCCCTCAATTTTTAGGTTTTTTTTATTACAAATGAGATTTTTTTTAGAAGTAAATTCCACAATCACTGTCTCCTGTATCACCTCTTTCATCCTTATCTACATTGGGGTATGCTTATACATCACTAAGTAGATTTCCCTCATGATGAGTGTCATTTTTATCTATTTCCTCATTATTCTCAACATCAACTAGAAAGACTTCATTAATAACTGAAAGTTGTGTTTCTTCAAAAGCTTCTAATTCTTTCATCCACACCTTTTTAGGAGGTGTACTATTCACTTGTCCTTCACCATGCTCTGTGTTGGTGTCATGTTCCCTTTTCATCCTTCGATTTTCTTCCCTCACTCTGCAGTCAACCACCTTGTGACCAAACTTATGATAGTAATGACAATAACCATGCAAATTTTCTTTATCCACATGAGGTCTTTAGTCTCTCTGTTTCCTAACTGCCATTTTATTCCACTGTATCTGAAATTCTACTGGAGCATCACATTTTAGTTTACTAGATCTACACTGAACTTCTACTGGAGAAGAACTACTAGATCTTCCTCACTCTTCTTGGCCTGTTGAAGTTGGTTTCTCAAATCAGTAATAATCTGATTTGTCTCTTCTTGGTATTTAGACAGTTTCTCTTTCAAAACTTTGTTTCTTCCCACTTCTTTCAATTTCATCTACAACAAACATGTATTCAACTTCTATGTCTGCTTCTTATTCCTCTTCTAAGTTTGTTGTTCCTAAAAACAAGATTTCATTATCTTCACTCATTTCCTCATCTTCACTTTCTTCCTTCATTAGAGGAAATTTGGGGTCTAAAATGGGCCTTATAAGAAAACGTGCCAAAATAAGTTTTTGTGAGTTGGAATTCAAGAACCAATAGAATTTCAATAAAATAAGTCAACCATAATGGTTGAATTGACATATTTGTCATTAAAAAAAACTACTTTTTTTGTTCGTATTTTCGACATATCTCATTGTGTTTTTACTCATATTTCGATCGGGAGAGCTCATTGGATGTGAAATTTGATTTTGCATCTNTATTTTATTATTTTAACTATTATTTTATTATTTTAACTATTATTTTATTATTTTCCTTAGGAGGCCCATTTTAGACCCCAAAATTCCTCTAATGGGAATATAAGTTCTTCTTTTTCTCTTTATACTTCTTTCTACCCTTATGAAAACATGATTCTTCATGGTCACTCACCTCTTGTTTTTGGTAGGGACACTTATGGGAAAAATGTCCAATCCTCCCACAGTTAAAACATTTTAAAGGTAGTTTACCTTTGTATTTCCCAGTGCCTTTATTGAGTCTACTTATAAAGAGGGCTTCCTCATCATCTAGATTTTCTGATTTATTTTTGGAAGTGACTTTAAACGCTGCTTCTTTCCTTGAGGTTTCATTTTGTCCAGTTCTCATCTCATACGTAGTGAGAATTCCATGCAACTCATCTACTTTCACTATTTTAAGGTCATCTCATTCCTCTAGGGTGGAAACCTTTGAGTCATATATCATTGGTAATGTTCTTAGTATCTTTCTTACCACTTCTTTTTCTTTCATTTTTCCTCCAAGAACTCTAATAGCATTAACCACGTCATCTACATGAAGAAGGTATTACCCAATATGCTCTTCTTCTCTCATTTTGAGGCTTTCAAATTGAACTTTATATGTCTGCAGTTTGGTTTCTTTGACCTTCGATGATCCTTCATAGATAATATTCAATTTATCCCAGGGTAGTTTGGTAGATGTGCATTGCATAACCTTATTAAACACAATGTTTGTTAATCCACTCAAGATTTCATTTAGGGATTTGGCATTTCCTTCATATTGACCTAGTTGAACTGTGTCTATAGGGTACTGGTTTCCTATGTTATGCTCCTTTTCTGTTGCTGTACAAACCTTCCATCCCAGGGACATCATATTACACCTCATTCTTACACTCGAGTGTGCATAGTTTTGTCCTATAAATAGTGGAGGTCTGTTATTGGCCAATACTTCTTGTTGATCCATAGTGGTTTTATAAAGGATCTACCTTCCAGTGGTTAAACTGTGTTGAAGGAACCCGCTCTGATACCAATTGTTGGTTTATTGGTCAATACTGAGAGGGGGGTGTGAATCAGTATTGTATCTTTTTACTATTTTAACCACTTTTTAATCTATCATTAGAAACACATAACAACAAGAATACACAAAACACAATTTTAACATGGAATCCCAATAGGGTAAACCACCAATACGTCCTATCACTGCAAATTTGTCAATTACAAATATTTTTTCCTGCTCCTATAGACAAGGATGGTATGACACCTTGTTTACCAATACCAATTGGTAGGAGTCTATGAACCCCTGGTTTATCAGCTACGACTGAAAGGATGCTACAACACCCTATTTACCAATGGCAATTGTAAGGAGGCTACAACCCCCTGTTTTATAAACTTTGATTGAAAGGATGCTACAACACCCTATTTACCAATGCCAATTGGAAGGAGGCTACGAACCCTTGGTTTATCAGCTATGACTGAAAGGAGGTAACAACCCCCTGTAGACATGTTTCTTTCCCTAGCACCTCCCTTCCACCCTGATATGTTTCTCATGATTTCTCTCCCACTGAATTCTGTCACACCCATTGGTTTTTGATTCCAATCATGCAATTGAAACTGCAGAGACATCTTCCTTCTTACTCAAGCCGCTGCTTAAATACTTCTCAACATTTAAGCTTATTCCAACAGTTGCGTCTCTTCAAACTAAACAAACATACCTTTCATTGTTGTTCCCTTTCAGATTTGAAGATCACACCTTTCAGAATGTCCTTTCACATTTCTCCATTGATCTTGCACCTCAGAGATCATTTCCGCAGCTTGGAAACCATTTCCGCACCTCTATCAAATGTTTGCAGGTGCTTCCAGAGTGCAAAATTTATTTCTGTAGGATCAAATTCTTGATCCAATCAGAGACATTGATCTTATCTCTAAGTCAATCGGGATCGTTAATCTAACCATTGATTTCAACCTCTAAATTGCCTTTTTGCACAAAGATTTCCTCATCAATGATTCCCCACCATTAATATTCATTGGTCATTTTCTTGACCATCAATCTCCATTTTGTGGGATGCAGGATGCGGGATGTTGACTGCCCATTTTTTTCTTTCTGTGAACTCCTTTCCGCAAGCTTCTTTCTGCAAGCACCTTTCTGCAAGCTTCTTTCCACAATTTTCATTCTGCACCGTTGATCTGTTTTAGTAGAACTAACTTCAGCTGTCCAATCTTTCTAGATTACAGGATGTGGGATGTGGGATGTAGAAATGTAATGTTTCAGCTTTCTGCAAGCTCCTTTCCACAATTTTTCTTTCGCACCATCGATCTTTTGCGAAGTATTTTTTTACCGTTGATCCTGTGGATTGCGGGATGCAGAATCACACTTTTCTATTTTGGAATTTAGCAATTTTCTTTTGCAACTTTGTTTTCGCATTTTCCTGGACCATTGATTTCCTTGCAGATTTACCCCTGACTGTTCGATCTTGATTTTTTGCAGAACTTCAGATTTTCTGCCTATCTTTTGCGGGATGCTTCCTGACTGTCAGATCTTATGTGTGATGATTCCTAACAGTCCATACTCAAACTCATGCGGATATACATTTTGTCTTTTTGGATTTTACAAAAATTGATCCTCATTCATCGAATCTCATGCATCTAACTATGTCACCTCATCATTGTGCCATGTCATCACTACCTTCATCTATGCCACCTCATCATCGTGCCATTTCATCTTTCCTTTGATTTATGATACGTTAACTCTACCATGGTATCTTTTGTAGTTCATAAGCAACTTTGCCATTACTACCTTACTCTTTCATCATCACTAGGACAACATCATATTCCATGTCATCATATGTGTCATGCTACGTCCTCAACTATGCCATACCATGTCATCACTACCTTAGTCTTTCATTGAGTTTGTCCTTCCATCATATCCACTGATTATTCCTTTGTCATTTGTCAACACCTTTGACCTCAATGACAACTATATACTCAAATCTTCCAGTAGCCTCTATATGTATGTAAATCTAGTTTGAAGAAGTACATAGAGAAGAAATGATGAAGTTCAGGAAGTGTGAAAATACCACCAAGACATGAGACACATGTGTGCAGATACCACCGAGTCATTAGACTCAAGTGAGAAAAACCCCACAAGGATGAATTTTCAAAAGATGTCAGCTGACGCAAGATGAAATAAGGTGGTTAGCTTGAACAAGAAGTAAGAGGGTTAGGGCATCGTTGAGTGAACTGAATCCCAACTTGTGGACACATATATTGAACAAGAAAGGGTATAAAGAATCCTAAGATGAAAGTATTGAAGTAATATTGAAGATGAGATATAGAATATATTCTGATTTAGCAAGCTTGTAACTCTATGGTATCAATGGATCCTTGATTGATCCAGTAGGAGAATATCATAATATATTAAATTTAAAGTCTTCAAAATGTAACTTAAATCTTACAGGGTGAAATAGCTTGTCAATTTGTTTCCAACAATGCTTGTCTCATGAAAAAGAATTCTAGACACAGAAGATATTCAGGTTTGAAGTTTCAACAATTGTGGTTACAATTGGTTAAAAATGGGTTTTTGGTAAGATATTCAGGTTTCAAGTTTCAACAATTATCGTTAAAATTGGTTAAAAAATGGGGTTTTCGTTAAAAAAATAAATAATTGGGAGTCGATGG
The DNA here is from genome assembly GCA_001517045.1 of Pseudotsuga menziesii. Lineage (NCBI taxonomy): Eukaryota > Viridiplantae > Streptophyta > Pinopsida > Pinales > Pinaceae > Pseudotsuga > Pseudotsuga menziesii. Next base: position 679,841 of record LPNX010829693.1, on the reverse strand, counting down.
GATTTGAGCCCATGACCTCTAAGAGTGCCCAAATATCTAACCTAGCTCACATAGCCAACTCTCCACATGATCATTCTTAGCATATTAGTGTGACATATTTTATTTAGGTTTGAATTTACGTTAAGTTTGAAAAAGGGGGGATGATCATTCTTAACATATTAGTGGCACATATTTTATTTATGTTTAAAGTTATGTTAATTTTAAAAAGGGGGTTCCAAGGGCTTAGCCCTTGATCCATATGTGAACACAGTGGCACACCCCATTTGTTATATTATATCCTAACCATGTAATGTTTTCCAACCATATCACATATTATATCGAAACTATATTGAACCATATGCTATATACAAACCATATGTTATATTATTGGTTTGAAACCATAACGTGGATGTCTCCTTGGGATTCATGCCGTACAGAGTAGGCTTGAATCTTGAGGTAGCTTTGCACAGTTACCAAGGTGGTTTTGCATGCTTCCCAAGGCAATTTCTGCATAGAGTTCAAGGCATTTTTGGCACAGACCTTGAGGTGGAATCCATACACCATCTGTACAATTTGTCTTTTTGTGCAGAATTGTTGTCTCGATTTGCATGCCATAGGAGGCCTCAGGAAAAGGTATTTGAGTTTATACTCATTTTTCTCAATTTTCCGAGAGGAACGTAGTAGTGCAGTCTGTTTCTAGGTCTGACTTATAAAATTATGAAGTGAATCCAAAACACATATTTTGTAAGCTTTTGAAGACTAATAAGATCGAGCTTCCCATCGGAAGTGGCTCAGAGACGTATCCTAGGAGGGGTGAACTCCGTATCAACTGTTATCTTCATTTTATGGTTTGCATAATTATTTTATTTGCTTATATGATTGATTTAAGGATTAAAATTTTCATCTTTTAAGCCTGTTTATGAGTAATTAACATTGAATTTTCACATGCAAATTTAATGGTTAAAAAACATCCTAAAGATTTACAGATCATTAATCTAAGAACTGGTTCATATAGCAGAGCCGAATTGTGTAAAAAAAATAAGATGAACATAAGATAGTGCACAAATTAGAAGGATACCCTGTATCAAGATGTGCGAAGAAAATACACAATGAATGTGTAGATTACACAAGTGTTGGAGTAAAAGTCATATATCACAGAAGTGACAGAGTGTTATAGAGTATAGAAAGACATATATCAAAAGATCAAAAACCCTAGAAGTGCTATAGTGGACACTGTCACATATCACAAACCGTTGTGACACAGATTATAGAAAGCTAAGACACATATCATAGTAGTCGCAGATCCGAGGAATCGTAGACTAAAGATAAGATAAACACATATCTTAGTTTTTGATATACACATATTCATTTTAGGGAAGAAGGAAGGGGAAAGGAAAGGGGGTTTTAGCTTCCTTCTAGTTGGTGCTAGTAAATAAATTAGGCAGTAGATGCTTCCTTCTAGTTGGTGCTAGTAACTACATTAGGGAGTCAATGATTTCTTCTAATTGGTGCTGGTAAATACAATTGGGAGTTGGTGCTTCCATTGAATCGAAGTTGAATAACACAAAGAGGAGATTACAGTCTTCAATTAGGTTGGTTCCTGAACACTGTGAATGGGAGCTTGTGCAAAAATGACTGATATCCATTCAGGTTGGTTCCTGAAGACAACATATTGGTTCTTGCGAAGACGATATAAGTCCTTACAGGTTGCTTCCTATAAACAACAAGTTTATGCTTGTAATTAGGTTGGTGTCTGAGTGAGTCGATGCTCACAATTGGAGATTGGCATCTCCCATTTATGTAATCAATTTTTATATAGTTATATATAAATTTATTTTACATATTTTTTGTGCAACTGTGTCCATTACTATTTTTGTCAGAGAAAATTTTAAAATACAATTTATCAAGTGCAAAATAGTATAATCTATGCTATATATTGATTCAACACCCCTCTTAGTATATATAAGAATTCCAACTTTAATATGCATAATATTATCACTATAACAAATTGAAAGAATAATTATTTTGTTATATTTACTATGCTACGCTTAACTTTTAATAAATTTAATGAAACATTTAGTAAAAATATTTAAGAATAAATTTAATTAAAAAACATTTTAAAATTCTAATCAAGTTGAACAATCATTTATTGAACCACTTGATCGATTTTGTAAACATGTTTAATCAACATGTTATATCTCCTTTCATAACAAAGAATTCACCTTGAAAAAATGGGTTAACATTGTGTATTGACACTAAATGTTTATAAATAGAGGTAATCATTATATGGCATCAAAAAATTAAATGAGTAATACCTCTCAAATTTTATGAAAAATAAATAAATGATTAATGATTTTAATAATTAATTGAACCGTAATTGAGGGAATTACAACCCATACAACTTACCAACACCCATACTTGTGGAAAAAAACTAGTCTTAGTCTTTGTTTTTTGTCTCCAATGTGAACAAATATTTAAGTGCCTATAGGAACTCTACATGAAATATTAGTAATTATCAAACCTACATCTAAGAAACAATGATCTTAACTTGAAAATGATGGGGCTAAGCCAAAATATCAATCAATCAGCTCTGATAAAAACATGAATGTGCTTTTGTATCCACTTGAGGAATGATATATAGTGGCACTAAATGGACCCCATTTAATCATCAATTGGTGGAGAGAAAGGTTTGTTTCCCTACACAAATTTAGGGTGACTGTTGAAACTCTAATTGCTTGTGAACCATCATTTAAGTAGTTAGTCCCACACTCTTATCCTTCCATGCATATGGGTTTTCAAACTTTACTAGGCATGTATAACACTCCCATTATTTTCGCTTATTATCTCCCCAATTGTATCAAGTTCCTTCCACTCCTATAGTGTAATTCCTCCCAATATTTATGCCCACACTCCTTTCCTTAGAAAGGCATTCTCAACAAAACACACTCACCTAATTCCCATGGGAAATACACAGAGAATGGTTCTCCCACATGTTAGGAATATTTGCAATGATAATTGGCTATGTAGAATATTTGAACCTTTCCACTTATAATGTTGGTTGTATATGTATTTTAGAACAAATAAATGGGATGGAAGGAACCTAGTGGTGATTAAAGTCACCAAGGAAAGGGAGAAAACACCCAACAATGATTTAATCACCCATGAAATCACAAAAACATCTCAACAAGTGATAAATTTTCCCAATATTGTTTTAAAATGAGACAACATTATTAAAGCACCATACATTGATAAATAACAATAATAGACACTTATAAATTCACCCAAATGATGATAAAAACACCTCAGACACTTCAATACTTTCCCCATGCACTTCAATTTCTCCCAACAACCAATGAACTTGTCTTTTAAAAAAGAAAAAATTCCCAATTATGGTTAAAAATGTTGAGAAAAAAATATAATAGCCTAGTGATGTATGAAAACATCGTCTGTAATCACATAACAACTCAGGAAATGCAAAAATTCCCTAGGTAATGGAAAAAAATTCCCAAGCGAGAGAGTAATTCATCCAGTGAGTGAGAAAAATTCCAAGGTGGTCAAATACATTGAAAAATTCTAGTTTAGAAACTGCCTATAAAATTACAGTAACTTTTAGACTAGAGCAATTGAGTTCAAGTTTCATATTGGAATGGAATGGACATTGGTAGTTTTAGAGTTGTTGGCATTTTTATTTTGCAAGACAAATTGAAAACATGAAAGACAAAATCACATAAAATAAAAAAAATAAATGTTTAAACCATCCCATGAACCATGGAAGCATTAGACCATAAATAAAATCCCATTAATATTATGGTAGTGATTGAAAAAATGAACAAGATAAATAAATCAAGCATATAATGGACACTATAATACCATGGAAACCCAAATGAGAAAACCAACTTGGAATGGTTTCTTAGTATATCTTGGCAATCTATGGTTACGAGGTTGCTTATGGCTCCCTCATGCATTCTCTTCTCGTGGATGAAAAAATCCCTTTCTAAGTGAAAATGAATGGGGATATAGGGAGAGATTAAGCAATGGGAGACAATATGCCTCAACTTTCGTTTCCCATTCCTCATCATTTTTCTCATATTCAATCTATATTTTTACATTTCATTCATTTTTTCTCTCTTGTATTATTTACATTTTTGTTTTCCTTGTATTTTTCTTTTATCTATTGTATCACATTTAATAATTTATATATTATGTTGCAAGTAATAGAATTACAATCATTCTAGAGTTTGGATCCATTTTGAATCACACGTTCCCATTGAGAGGATTTTTGGTCTCTAGAAGCTCAAGGAAAGCAAATTGGATTGTTGTGCACTCTATTGAATTCTCTAGAAGTGGGCTCTAACTCTGGCTCTAGCTTTGGCATCATGGATATGGATACTATACTTGATCCTAGCTATGAATCAACTCTTGGTTCTATCTCACTTGTTCCCATTGAAAAAGTATGCTCATTGATTCTAATATATGTAAAATCCTATGATCTAAACTCTAGACTCAACATCCATTCC
>LPNX010829693.1:607402-675218 GCA_001517045.1 Pseudotsuga menziesii | reverse complement strand
TCATTGAAACGAGCCTTTGGAGGTCTGCTTCTATACGCTCAACTCTGCCCAAGAGTTCACGCAGATTGCTATCCAAATCGTCGATGCGGGCTCCATTGTCGCTGGCATCCTGAGAGATCCTGCTAACAATCTCGCTCATCCCTTTTATTTCCTTGGTTGTGTCTCTATTCTCCTTCACCCCTATAGCAATCAGTTCATATACCCTTCGAAGGTTCTTCATAAAATCCTGCATGCCGAGATTATTACCCAAATGCGCCATAATACCAAGGTCGGACGAAATTGCCAAACGAGACAGCTGAGATTGCAAGGGAGAAAGAGCTGTATCGTCCAAATCGTGAAGGTTTGCTTGCTGGTGGCCTGATTCACTCCAGTTTTCAGCCTGAGAGTCAATTTCCCAAAGAGCAGAAGGATAACGGCAATGAAAAAGGGCTAACTGGGAGAGATTTTCTTTGGCAGTAGATTGGGTGAGAGGCTGCGCTTGCCTAGAAGAGGCCTGAGGACTCCCAATACCAATTACATCGGCCTCTTGCAGAAGGAAGGCAGAGGCTGTAAACAAACCCTCAGCGAAATCAAGAGGCAAAATAAAGTTAAAATTCGACATGGAGACAGAGAAGGGAGAGCCTCGATCGTGCGAGGAAAAGAGACACTTAATTGAGCGCCTGAAGGGAGTTAAATGCTCATCAGCCGAGGGGAGATGGGCTGTACACACGGCCTTCACAAGGGATAAGACATGACGGGGACTTAAATGCTGAAGGCCGCCAAAATGATGGAGAGGGTGACGGCTGGCTGGGAGGGAGAAACTAGAGGAGGGGAGCCAGAAAAAGTGAAGGAGAGGGAAAAAGGAGGAAGGAAAAGGGAGAAGGGGAAAGGAGGGTGGAAGAGGGAAAAGGTGGGAGAGAGAGGGAACCAGAGAGCTAAGGTAGGATAAGACCAATTTCACTCTAAGATAATCCTTGAGAGTGTGGAGTTCCTCTTCAAAAACTTGCTTATTCTTGATTTGATGTTGGTTCCTTGAGGTCCTCTTCATGGAATGACTTTGAAGATGGGAGGATCGTCATCCTGACTGTAATGGCCTTGAGGGAGACTAGCTCCAACATTGTCCATTGCATCTGCGTCTTTGTTGTTCTGGAGAAGAATGTGGTAAAATTCAATGTGCTGAGACAGAAGAAGTTGAGCCTTTTTATATAATCTACGGCATTTGATGTCTCCTATAGGATACCCATTAATCATCTTATAGATGACATGTCTTGAGTCGCCGAAAAACAGAACTTTCTGGAGATTTTTGGTCCGGATGAGGTGTAGACCCTGGAGAAGCGCCATCCATTCTGCTTCGTTATTAGTTCTCGATCCAAGTCCCCAAGCGAATCGATGTTCCACTTGTCCTCCAGGATCCACTAGGATCCCACCCGCACCTACCGCCCCTAGTATTTGTTTTTTTTATAGTGCAAAGGTATGCTCATTGGCTCCACTTTAAGAAATCCCTAGACCTAAAATATTTAATCAGAATCCACTCCCATCCTTAGCATGCAAGTGTCTTGCATTCTATGGATTTGAAAGTGGTACATATTGGAAATCAATTAAGCTAAGTCAAATTATGGTGTTATTTGGTGCACTATTGAGTGCATGCAACTCATTCAACAATAAAATCCCAATGAACATATGCCATAAAAAAATGAAGTGTGATCTTCCCTCTTTAGTTAGGATCCATTTCTTGCTAGAATGGAAACAATTTTATGCTACTGAGTCATTCTTCAACCAATACTCAATGAGTAAGGAAATAATCCAATATTGAGATCCTTTTCTATTATGTACTACTTCCACTGAACTATTTCTTACTTCATTCGTGAGTCTAACCTCTTGCCACTGTAAATATGTGGTCAGTCGATGCTCCTTGAGATGCCAAGGAAAGATGCTCTTCATCTCTTCCAATCTCCACTCTCCACACTCTTTTCTTGAATACACTGTTAATGGGATGAAGCTCTAGATGAAGTCACCAACATTTATCTTCCCAATGTCCACTCAACTTGTAGAGGTTGAAAAATGTTTTGCCAATGGATGGGATGCTTGATATGCTTATTTTGTACATGTGCTCTTGAGTCCTCTACCGGTTTGGGAAAGTCTTATTTCCATTCCTCTTATGAAAGAAACTTGGATTGTAGCATGTGGCTTGTTTCTCTCAAAAATATACCATACAATGGCCTTTCTTCCTATAAAATTAACATACATCTTAGTTCCAATAGTTGTAATCTCTATGGCCCTTCTTCTTGGAACAATTACAAACAAGCGATGCCTATCTTACTACATCCATATTGGTATTCTTCTTCTTGTTGTAGATAATTGAATTGATTTTTTCTTGAAGTGTTAGTGCACGATAAATATTGTAGCTCTTCTCTTCATTTCTCTTCTACAATACGTCACAAGAATATTTAGTGGTCGTATGCTTATCTCTTCCATTACTGTTGTTCCTTCCCCTAATGGAAAAGCCAATTCTAACTAGTCATTTTCTTTCATGAAAATGGTCTTGGTGTCCATGGTATTTTTGTTTCTTCCATCATACCCTAAACATTCACATTTGAACTTTAGTTCATCTACAATAGGTATCAAGGATAGTTGATTTATGTTTCCTATCCCTTGTCCTTCATAGCCCATTTTCCTTAGTATCTTAGAACTAATGCCTTTGGTATGTTTCTCAAATTTACAAAAATTTTCTTTAGAAATGCCAATGGGAGGTGAGCTTACTAGAGTTGTCTCAGTCAAGATGTTTCCTTTGGAAATGTGAATGTAAGGTGGCCTTGTTTTCCACTAGTCTTGGATATCTCATGTATATTTTCCAATTCCTTATCTTTATTTTCCAACTCCTGGTGTAGTTGAGTTAGTATTTGATTGATTCTATCCTCATGCCAACTATGCAGCTATTTGAGTGTCATCTCCCATATGAATACTTGTACCATCGATAAGTTGTAATGAAGAGAATGATTCTTTGGATACAACCATGTGATTGGAGGCTCCTGAATTAATGAGGAAAACATGAGATTTTAAAAATCTAGCCTTCAGTGCATGGCATCTCTCATGATATTCAATTTTATCTCCATAATAATTCTTCCTTGTGCCTTTAGGGAGGGAAATATTGTGCTTCTCAAGTAGTCTTGACATCTAATCTATGGTATTCTTCATACAACCTTTCTCTATATGGTTTCCTTTCTTACAGTATGAGCACTTGCCCTTATCAAACCTCTGATGTTTGTCCTTCTTAGATCCTGAAGCTTCATCTGCTAGACCAAAATATTATTTAGGTTCAAATTATGTGCTCATCTTATCCTTTCCTTTCTACTTCCTCCTTCACCATGCTCTGCATTGGTGTCATGTTCCCTTTTCATCCTTTGATTTTCTTCCCTGAATCTGTAGTCATCCACCTTGTGACCAAACTTATGACAGTAATGAAAATAACCATGAAAATTTTCTTTATCCACAGGAGGTATTTGGTCTCTTTATTTCCTAACTACGATTTTATTCCACTGTCTCTGAACTTCTACTGGAGCATCACATTTTAGTTTACAATTCCAAGCCAAGTGTCCAAAGTTATTACATTTGTAATAGTTTATATCAAAACTTTAGAGAAGTCCAAATTGGTTATGATTCCTTACCTTTGGATTTTTAATTGCATCCTTCTTGTACTCATGAAATTTTTCATAAGCCTTGCATTTCAGGGCAAGTTATGACCAAAATTATTACACAAATAACAATGACCTAGAAATATTTTCTAATTTCTATTTATTACTTATCTCTTGAGCTCCTCATGAGTTATTTCTTTGCGATGAAAATATAAAGCATATTATTTTCACTTTTCCTTTTTAACAGGACTCTTCAGTACTTCAGCATAACTCTTTGTATTTCCTCTTTGATTAGTGAGTGGGAAACTCTCTGGCTTATTTTGTTTAACGAACCTTAAACCGGATCTATCACTGGATGCCATTTGACTGTTTAGAATGTCATCCAAAATATTTGAGCTGCTTTTAAATTTAGATTTGATAAATTTTTCATCAACCCCTTCTCTAAGTTGAGCAATTTCTTTCTCAAGTTTTTCAGAATCTTGAATTCTCTTCCTGAGAAGAACTACTAGATCTTCTTCACTCTCCTTGGCCTCTTGAAGTTGGTTTCTCAAATCAGTAATAATATGATTTGTCTCTTCTTGGTATTTAGAAAGTTTCTCTTTCAAAACTTTGTTTCTTCCCACTTGTTTCAATTTCATCTACAACAACCATGTATTCAACTTCTCCATCCTCTTCTTATTCCTCATCTGAGTTTGTTGTTCCTAAAAACATGATTTCATTATCTTCACTCATTTCCTTATCTTCACTTTCTTCCTTGGAATATAAGTTCTTCTTTTTCTCTTTATACTTATTTCTACCCTTATGAAAACATGATTCTTCATGGTCACTCACCTCTTGTTTTTGGTAGGGACACTTATGGGAAAAATGTCCAATCCTGCCACAATTAAAACATTTTAAAGGTAGTTTACCTTTGTATTTCCAAGTGCCTTTATTAATTCTACTTACAAAGAGAGCTTCCTCATCATCTATATTTTCTGATTGATTTTTGGAAGTGACTTTAAATGCTGCTTCTTTCTTTGAGGCTTCATTTTTTCTAGTTCTCATCTCATACGTAGTGAGAATTCCATGCAGCTCATCTACTTTCACTTTTTTATGGTCATCTTGTTCCTCTAGGGTGGAAAAATTTGAGTCATATATCATTGGTAAGGTTCTTAGTATCTTTCTTACCACTTCTTTTTATTTCAATTTTCCTCCAAGAACTCTAATAGCATTAACCACCTCATCTACGCGAAGAAGGTATTCCCCAATATACTCTTCTTCTCTCATTTTGAGGCTTTCAAGTTGAACTTTATATGTATGAAGTTTGGTTTCTTTGACCTTCGATGATCCTTCATATATAATCTTCAATTTATCCTAGGCTAGTTTGGTAGATGTGCATTGCATAACCTTAGTAAACACAGTGTTTGTTAATCCACTCAAGATTTCATTTAGGAATTTGACACCTCATTCTTACACTCAAGTGTGCATAGTTTTTTCCTATAAATAGTGGATTTCTGTTATTGGTAAATCCTTCTTGTTGACCCATAGTGGTTTTATAAAGGATATACCTTCCGGTGGTTAAATTGTGCTGAAGGAACCCGCTCTGATACCAATTGTTGGTTTATTGGTCAATACTGAGAGGGGGGGGGTGAATCAGTGTTGTTATCTTTTTACTATTTTAACCAATTTTAAATCTATCATTAGAAACACATAACAACAAGAATACATAAAACACAATTTTAACATGGAATCCCAATAGGGTAAACCACCAATACGTCCTATCACTGCATAATTGTCAATTACAAATAGTTTTGCCTGCTCCTACAAACAAGGATGGTATTACACCCTATTTACCAATACCAATTGGTAGGAGGCTATGAACCCCTGGTTTATCAACTACAATTGAAAGGATTCTACAACACCCTCTTTACCAATGCCAATTGGAAGGAGGCTACAACCACCTAGTTTATCAGCTTCGACTGAAAGGATGCTACAACACCCTATTTACCAATGCCAATTGGAAGGAGGCTACGACCCCCTGGTTTATCAGCTATGACTAAAAGGAGGTAACAACCCCCTGCATGACATGTTGCTTGCCCTAGAATCTCCCTTCAACCTTGATATGTTTCTCACAATTTCTCTCCCACTGAGTTCTGTCACACCCACCGGTTTATGATTCCGATCATGTAATTCAAATTAGAGAGACATCTTCCTTCTTACTCACGATGTTGCTTAAATACTTCTCAACGTTTAATATTCTTCCAACAGTTGCGTCTCTTCAAATTGAACAAACATACCTTTAATTGTTGCACCCTTTCAGATTTGAAGATCGCACCTTTCAGAATGTCCTTTCACATTTTTCCATTGATCTTACACCTCAGAGATCGTTTCCATAGCTTGGAAACCATTTCCGCACCTCTGTCAAATGTTTGCAAGTGCTTCCAAACTACCAAATTTATTTCTGTAGGATCAACTTCCTGATCCAATTAGAGACATTGATATTATCTCTAAGTCAATCTGGATCGTCGATCTAACCATCGATTTCAACCTCCAAATCGCCTTTCTGCACCAAGATTTCCTCATCAACGATTCCCCACCGTTAATCTTTGTTGGTTGTTTTCCTGACCATCGATCTCCATATTGTGGGATGTGGGATGTCAACTATCCATTTTTTCCTTTCCACAAACTCCTTTCCACAAGCTTCTTTCTGCAAGCTCTTTTCTGCAAGCTCCTTTCTGCAAGCTCCTTTCCGCAATTTTCCTTCCGCACCGTCGATCTGTTTTAGCAGAACTAACTTCAGCCATCTGATATTTCTAGATTACAGGATACGGTATGCGGGATGTGGGATGAGGGATGCAGAAATGTAATGTTTCAACTTTCCACAAGATCCTTTCCACAATTTATCTTCCACATCATCTATCTTTTGCGGAGTCTTTTCTGACTGTTGATGTTGTGGATTGCGGGATATGTAATCACACTTTCCTATTTTGGACTTCTGTGATTTTCTTCTGCAAGTTTGTTTTCGCATTTTCTTGGACCATTGATTTCCTTGCGGATTTACGCCTGACCGTCCGATCTTGATCTTTTGCACAACTTTGGATTTTCCACCTATCTTTTGCGGGATGCTTCTTAGCCGTCGGATCTTGTGCGTGATGCTTCCTAACCATCCATTCTAAATCTCACGTGGATCTACATTCTGTCTTTGTGGATTATACAAAAACTAATCCTCATTCATTGAATCTCATGCATATAATTATGCCACCTCATCATCGTGCCATGTCATCACTACCTTCATCTATGCCACCTCATCATCATGCCATTTCATCTTTTCTTTGATTTATGCTGTGTTAACTCTGCGTTAACTCTGCCATGGTATCTTTTGTAGTTCATAAGCAACTTTGCCATCACTACCTTACTCTTTCATCATCACTAGGAAACCATCATATTCCATGTCATCATATGTGTCATGCTACATCCTCAACTATGCCATACCATGTCATCACTACCTTAGTCTTTCAATGAGTTTGTCCTGCCATCATATCCATTGGTTATTCCTTTGTCATTCGTGAACACCTTTGACCTCAATGACAACTATATGCTCAAATATTCCAACAGCCTCTGTATGTATGTAAATCTAGTTTGAAGAAGTACATAGAGAATAAATGATGAAGTTCAGGAAGTGTGAAAATCCCACCCATAGATGAGATGTGTGTGCAGATACCACTGAGTCATTAGACTCAAGTGAGAAAAACCCCACAAGGATGAATTTTCAAAAGATGCCAGCTGATGCAAGATGAAATAAGGTGGTTAGCTTGAATAAGAAGTAAGAGGGTTGGGGCATCATCGAGTAAACTGAATCCCAACTTGTGGACACATATATTGAACAAGAAAGGGTATAAATAATCCTGAGATGGAAGTATTGAAATAGGATTGAAGATGAGATATAGAATATATTCTAATTTAGCAAGCTTGTAACTCTATGGTATCAATGGATCCTTGATTGATCCAGAAGGACCATATCATAATCTATTAAATTTAAAGTCTTCAAAATGTAAATTAAAACTTACAGGGTGAAATAGCTCGTCAATTTGTTTCCAACAATGCTTGTTTCATGAAAAAGGAACTCTAGACGTAGAAGATATTCAGGTTTGAAGTTTCAACAATTATGGTTAAAATTGGTTAAAAATGGGTTTTTGGTAAGATATTTAGGTTTCGAGTTTCAACAATTATCGTTAAAATTGGTTAAAAATTGGGTTTTGGTTAAAAAAATTTCAACGTTGAAAAATAAATAATTGGGAGTCGATGGGATTTGACCCCATGACCTCTAAGAGCACCCAAAGATATAACCTAGCTCGCATAGCCAACTCTCCACATGATCATTCTTAACATATTAGTGTCACATATTTTATTTAGGTTTGAATTTACGTTAAGTTTGAAAAAGGGGGGCTGATCATTATTAACATATTAGTGGCACATATTTTATTTATGTTTGAAGTTATGTTAAGTTTGAAAAGGGGGGGCTGAGGGCTTAGCCCTTGACCCATATGCAAACACAATGGCACACCCCATTTGTTATATTATATCCTAACCATGTAATGTTTTCCAACCATATCACATATTATATCGAAACTATATCAAACCATATGTTATATTATTGGTTTGAAACCATAACGTGGATGTCGCCTTGGGATTCGTGCTGCACAGAGTAGGAATGAATCTTGAGGAAGCTTTGCATAGTTACCAAGGTGGTTTTGCATTCTTCCCAAGGAAATTTCTGCATAGAGTTCAAGGCATTTTTGGCACAGATCTTGAGGTGGAATCCATACATTGTCTATACAATTTGTCTTTTTGTGCAGAATTGTTGTCTCGATTTGCATGCCATAGGAGGCCTCAGGAAAAGGTATTTGAGTTTATACTCATTTTTTCTCAATTTTTCGAGAGGAACGTAGTGGTGCAGTCTGTTTCTGGGTCTGACTGACAAAACTATGAAGTGAATCCAGAACTCATATTTTGTAAGCTTTTGAAGACTAATAATATCGAGCTTCCCATCAGAAGTGGCTCAGAGATGTAGCCCAGGAGGGGTGAACTCCATATCAACTGTTGTCTTCATTTTATGGTTTGCATAATTATTTTATTTTCTTATATGATTGATTTAAGCATTAAAATTTTCATCTTTTAAACATGTTTATAAGTAATTAACATTTAAATTTCACATGCAAATTTAATGGTTAAAAAAGATCCTGAAGATTTACAGATCATTGATCTAAGAACTGGTTCATATAGTAGAGCCAGATTGCACAAAAAAAATAAGATGAACATAAGATAGTGCACAAATTAGAAGGATACCCTGTATCAAGATGTGTGAAGAAAATACACAATGAATGATGTAGATTACACAAGTGCTGGAGTAAAAGTCATATATCACAGAAGTGACAGAGTGTTATAGAGTATAGAAACACATATATCAGAAGATCAAAAACCCTAGAAGTGCTACAGTGGACACTGTCACATATCACAAACCGTTGTGACGCAGATTATAGAAAGCTAAGACACAGATCATAGTAGTCGTAGATCAGAGGAATCCCAGACTAAATATAAGATAAACGCAGATCTTAGTTTTTGATATACACATATTCATTTCAGGGAAGAAGGAAAGGGAAAGGAAAGGGGGTTTTAGCTTCCTTCTAGTTGGTGCTAGTAAATAAATTAGGCAGTAGATGCTTCCTTCTAGTTGGTGCTAGTAACTACATTATGGAGTCAATGTTTCTTCTAATTGGTGCTGGTAAATACAATTGGGAGTTGGTGCTTCCATTGAGTTGAAGTTGAATAAAACGAAGAGGATATTACAGTCTTCAATCAGGTTGGTTCCTGAACACTATGAATGGGAGCTTGTGCAAAAATGACTGATATCCATTTAGGTTGGTGCCTGAAGACAACATATTGGTGCTTGCACAAATGATATAAGTCCTTACAGGTTGCTTCCTATAAACGACAAGTTTATGCTTGTAATTAGGTTGGTGTTTGAGTGAGTTGATGCTCACGATTGGAGATTGGTGTCTCCCATTTATGTAATCAATTTTTATATTGATAGATATATATTTATTTTACATATTTTGTGTGCAACTGTGTCCATTCTATTTTTGTTAGAGAAAATTTTAAAATACAATTTATCAAGTGAAAAATAGTATAATCTATGTTATATATTGATTCCCCCACCCTTAGTATATATAAGAATTCCAACTTTAATATGCATAATATTATCTCTATAAAAAATTGAAAGAATAATTATTTTGTTATATTTACTGTGCTACGTTTAACTTTTAATAAATTTAATGAAACATTTAGTAAAAATATTTAAGAATAAATTTATATAAAAACATTTTATAATTCTAATCAAGTTGAACAATCATTTATTGAACCACTTGATCGATTTTGTAAACATGTTTAATCAACATGTTATATCTCCTTTCATAACAAAGAATTCACCATGAAAAAATGGGTTAACATTATGTATTGACACTAAATGTTTATAAATAGAGGTAAACATTATATGGCATCAAAAAATTAAATGAGTAATACCTCTCAAATTTTATGAAAAATAAAGAAATGATTAACGATTTTAATAATTAATTGAACCGTAATTGAGGGAATTACAACCCACTCAACTTACCAACACCCATACTTGTGGAAAAAAACTATTCTTAGTCTTTGTTTTTTGTCTCCAATGTGAACAAATCTTTCAGTGACTATAGGAACTCCACATGAAATATTAGTAATTCTCAAACCTACATCTAAGAAACAATGATCTTAACTTGAAAATGATGGGGCTAAGCCAAAATATCAATCAACCGACTCTGATAAAAAAATGAATTTGCTTTTGTATCCACTTGAGGAATGATATATAGTGGCACTAAATGGACCCCCTTTAATCATCAATTGGTGGAGAGAAAGGTTGTTTATTTCCCTGCACAAATTTAGGGTGATTGTTCAATCTCTAATTGCTTGTGAACGATCATTTAAGTAGTTAGTCCCACACTCTTATCCTTCCATGCATATGGGTTTTCAAACTTTACTAGGCATGTATAACACTCCCATTATTTTTGCTTATTATCTCCCCAATTGTATCATGTTCCTTCCACTCCTATAGTGTAATTCGTCCCAACATTTATGCCCACACTCCTTTCCTTAGCAAGGCATTCTCAACAAAACACACTCACCCAATTCCCATGGGAAATACACAGAGAAGGGCGCTCCCACATGTTAGGAATATTTGCAATGGTAATTGTCTATGTAGAATATTTGAACCTTTCCACTTATAATGTTGGTTGCCTATGTATTTTAGAACAAATAAATGGGATGGAAGGAACCTAGCAGTGATTAAAGTCACCAAGGAAAGGGAGAAAACACCCAACAATGATTTAATCACCCATGAAATCACAAAAACATCTCAACAAGTGATAAATTTTCCCAATATTGTTTTAAAATGAGACAACATTATTAAAGCACCATACATTGATAAATAACAATAATAGACACTTCTAAATTCACCCAAATGATGATAAAAATACCTCAGACACTTCAATACTTTCCCCATGCACTTCAATTTCTCCCAACAACCAATGAACTTGTCTTTGACAAAAGAAAAATTTCCCAACTATGGTAAAAAATGTTGAGAAAAAAATATAATAGCCTAGTGATGTATGAAAACATCGTCGGTAATCACATAACAACTCAGGAAATACAAAAATTCCCTAGGTAATTGCAAAAAATTCCCAAGCGAGAGAGTAATTCACCCAGTGAGTGAGAAAAATTCCAAGGTGGTCAAATACATTTAAAAATTCTAGTTTAGAAATTGCCTATAAAATTACAGTAATGATTAGACTAGAGCAATTGAGTTCAAGTTTCATATTGGAATGGAATGGACAATGGTAGTTTCAGAGTTCTTGGCATTTTTATTTTGCAAGACAAATTGAAAACACGAAAGACAAAATCACATAAAATCCAAAAACTAATGTTTAAACCATCCCATGAACCATGGAAGCATTAGACCACAAAGAAAATCCCATTAATATTATGGCAGTGATTGAAAAAATGAACAAGAGAAATAAATCAAGCATATAATGGACACTGTAATACCATGGAAACCCAAATGAGAAACCAACTTGGAATGGTTTCTTAGTATACCTTGGCAATCTATGGTTACAAGGTTTCTTATGGATCCCTCATGCATTCTCTTCTTGTGGCTAAAAGAATCCCTTTCTAAGTGAAAATGAATGAGGATATAGGGAGAGATTGGGTAATGGGAAGGACAATATTCCTCAAATTTCATTTCCCATTCCCCATCATTTTTCTCATATTTAATCTATATTTTTACATTTCATTCATTTTTTCTCTCTTGTATTATTTACATTTTTGTTTTCCTTGTATTTTTATTTTATCTATTGTATCACATTTAATAATTTCTATATTACATTGCAAGTAATAGAATTACAATCATTCTAGAGTTTGGATCCATTTTAAACCACACGTTCCCATTGAGAGGAATATTTGGTCTCTAGAAGCTCAAGGAAAGCAAATTGGATTGTTGTGCACTCTATTGAATTCTCTAGAATTGGGTTGTAACTCTGGATTTAGCTTTGGCATCATGGATATGGATACTATATTTGATCCTAGATATGAATCAACTCTTGGTTCTATCTCACTTGTTCCCATTGAAAAAGTATGCTCATTGATTCTAATATATGTGAAATCCTATGATATAAACTCTAGACTCAACATCCATTCCCATATCCCTCTTAGACTTGGAGATTGTCCATATTAAAAGTTCAATGATTTATAAATGAATGCTAGTCTCTGTTTGTTTATAGTGCAAAGGTATGCTCATTGGCTCCACTTTAAGCAATCTCTAGACCTAAAATCTTTAATCAGAATCCACTCCCATCCTTAGCATGCAAGTGTCTTGCATTCTATGGCTTTGAAAGTGGTCCATCTTGGAAATGAATTAAGCTAAAGTATAATTATGGTGTTCTTTGGTTCAATATTGAGTGCATGTAAATCATTCAACAATAAAATCCCAACGACCATATGCCATCAAAAAAAATGAAGTGTGATCTTCCCTCTTTAGTTAGGATCCATTTCTTACTGGAATGGAAACAATTTTATGCTAATGAGTCATTATTCAACCAATATTCAATGAGTAAGGAAATAATACAAGATTGAGATCCTTTTCTGTTATTTACTACTTCCACTAAACTATTGCTTATTTCATTCATGAGGCTAACCTCTTGCCACTGTAAATATGTGGTCAGTCTATGCTCCTTGAGATGCCAAGGAAAGATGCTCTTCATCTCTTCTAATATCCACTCTCCACACTCTTTTCTTGACTACACTGTTAATGGGGTGAAGCTCTAGATGAAGTCACCAACATTTATCTTCCCAATGACCACTCAACTTGTAGAGGTTGAAAAATGTTTTGCCAATGGATGGGATGCTTGATATGCTTATTTTGTACATGTGCTCTTAAGTCCTCTACCGGTTTGGGAAAGTCTTATTTCCATTTCTCTTATCAAAGAAACTTGGCTTGTATCACGTGGCTTTATTCTCTTGACAATATGCCATACAATGGACTTTCTTCGTATAAAATTAACATACATCTCAGTTCCAATAGTTGTAATCTCTATGGCCCTTCTTCTTGCAACAATTACAAACAAGTGATGCCTACCTTATTACATCCATATTGGTGTTCTTCTTGTTGTTGTAGATAATTGAATTGATTTTTTCTTGAAGTGTTAGTGCACGATAAATATTGTAGCTCTTCTCTTCATTTCTCTTCTACAATACGTCACAAGAAATATTTAGTGGTCGTATGCTTATCTCTTCCATTACTGTTGTTCCTTCCCCTAATGGAAAATCCAATTCTAACTTGTCATTTTCCTTCATGAAAATGGTCTTGGTGTCCATGTTATTTTTTTTTCTTCCATCATACCCTAAACATTCACATTTGAACTTTAGTTCATCTACAATAATTATCAAGGATAGTTGATTTATGTTTCCTATCCCTTGTCCTCCATAGCCCATTTTACTTAGTATCTTAGAACTAATGCCTTTGGTATGTTTCTCAAATTTACAAAAATGTTCTTTAGAAATGCCAATGGTAGGTGAGCTTACTAGAGTTGTCTCAGTCAAGATGTTTCCTTTGGAAATGCGAATGGAAGGTGGCCTTGTTTTCCACTAGTCTTGGATATCTCATGTATATTTTCCAATTTCTTCTCTTTATTTTCCAACTCCTGGTGTAGCTGAGTTAGTATTTGATTGAGTCTATCCTCATGCCAACTATGCAGCTATTTGAGTTTCATTCCCAATTTCAAGAGTTGTAATATGTTCTTTTCTAATTCTACCCTCTATTTAATTGAATTAAAGAATAGGATATTCAGGCTCGCATGAATTCAATGAGAAAAGAAGGATGCAAAAGGGAGAGAAGAATTTAGCAAAGTCTAATCAATTACTCAAGGAAGAATTGCACACACAGGGAGAAAAAATTGGAAGAATATCATTACATCCATTAATCAATATATTTTATGCAATACAATGGTGTTACCGATAAGATAATTTGAATACCTAATATAGAATTTGAATCTACCAATTTAGACTGACTCTGGAGCTAACTCAGTGTGGTAAAATCACCACTAGAGATCACTAATGCAACTATGTATCACTGAATCAGTTCACAACTAGTTTACTGATCGAGCTAGGTGATAAAAGTTTCCCTAATTTCCTCAAATCATGCAAACTTGAGATAGGATGACTGAGAGTGAACTAACTGATGGGAATTTAGAGCATATCTGAGCATCGACTAGGGTTGACAGCTGGATACTGCCGGTGGCACTCAGAGTGGTTTCCTAAATCATATGGATTGGTCCCTAGAGATCCTAAAATACTACCTAAAAGAACATTGAGTGCATGGTGGCCCCTAGGTGAGTCCCCCATGGCACTAGTTAAGTGGCAATGACCTCCTAAGATAGGAAAATAAAAATAGACTATGGCGGTGAAGGGAGGATTACTTAATAATCCTAACACCCCCCATTAATACTAACTTGGAAAACCTAGGCCTTGTCAACTAAGACCAAATGTCACCCATACAATATAAATGAAAAAAATGGCTGCTTAACAAGCCAAGGAAACGGGAAAACCTCATGGTAACCCCCCGCTTGAAATAAGTAGGAAAAACCAGGATCAAGCTTTCACATCAAGAGAAAATTTCTTCTTGAATAAAAAACTCGTGAGAATATTGATTCAATATGTATCTCTGTGCTCGTGAAAATATTTCTTCAATATATATCTCTGTGGAGCAGTAATGCATTGTGATGGTACTTGTGTGCACTAGTTTCTTGGTATTATGCATGTGACCCTCTCCACCTTCTACCAATCTGATGACAGATAGGAGAAGAAACACTTCCATTGTCTCTTATTTTTGGAGGAAGAGTGACATGATCCAAAGTTATTCTTTAGTGAGAAAAATTGTTGATCAAACCTTACCATCATGAAGCATCTCTGTGGAAGTTTGTATCAACTCTATGGGAGATGTGGATCTACTTGACATAGGGTAAGGAACTCTTCTTGAAACCGAGATCTTATTCTCCTGATGTCATATGACTCTCCAGTCATGTTCCCAACATCCTTAATAACCTTTTGATCCCATTTGGGCCTAGGATTGGGTGTAGGGACTGGATTTGGATTTGGATCCAATTGAACTTCATCTTGAATTCCATAAACTGATTCAACTTGGTCCTCTACTTCAGATTTGGAATATGAAACATTAATGGAAACATTATCATATGCAAAAGGCTTAGGTAGGATGAATTTACCTTCCCTTTCAAATGGAAGCCGTGAGTGCACTTGATATGAGTAGGGAAGAAAGTGTGAGAATTCATATGCCTTGGAGGCATGGTTTGCAACACCTTTCACTATAAGCTTCTCAGTTGAGATATACGAGATCTCCAATGAGTTAGAACCAAATACAAATCAATTTGTTGAACCTATATGAGCCATATGGTATACATACAACAAATTTGCATCTAAGGAGGGCACATATAGGACGTTATTGAACACTTAATGCTCTAACTTGATTGAACCCTTTCCTTCAGCTTGGATTTGAGTGTCATATCCCATATGAATACTTGTACCATCAATAGGTTGTAATGAAGAGAATGATTCTTTGGATGCAACCATGTGATTGGAGGCTCCTGAATTAATGAGGAAAACATGAGATTTTAAAAATCTATCCTTTAGTGAATGGAATCTCTCATGATATTTGTCACGTCCCTGATCCTCTGACCGGCAAGAGGATGCTACCAAACCATCAAAAACATCCGGGCAAATAGCCCCATGAACATGAACATGCATATAATGCTGAAATATAAAGATTAAAACATAAAACACACTAGGATGCATAATCCTTCATATACATAGCGGAAGCAAACATACATTCATTCAAGCATACCACATGTTCATCATATTCATAAATCAGTAAATATAAATGTAGAGATGAAATAGTCAAGAATACTCATCTTTAAAAGAATTCGTCCTGCAACCAGCTACGTCGCTGCAACGTTCCACCCAACCATAGGCCAGCATGCTCATCAATCTCTCACCAACACTGCCACCCCCGAGCTGGGCATGATTCCTCAAGGAATAAGGGTCAAAGAAGGCTTACACATAGCCAAGGAACACAAATAAGACAAGCCCCCACAGTGGGGTTTATCAGGCCGTCAAGGAGCTAGGAAAGGATAAA
This sequence comes from Pseudotsuga menziesii, assembly GCA_001517045.1. NCBI lineage: Eukaryota > Viridiplantae > Streptophyta > Pinopsida > Pinales > Pinaceae > Pseudotsuga > Pseudotsuga menziesii. The sequence continues at coordinate 658,838 of LPNX010829693.1, read as the reverse complement.
TGCTAAGCTGGTGGTCTTAATGGAGAGCTAAGGATGTCTACCCCAGAGCTATTCTGACTTCTAAGGAATCCACACACCCAACACCAGGAATCGGTCCTTTCTTTGTTCTGCAGTCCCTCAGGCCCTAACTTCCCTTTCCAATACTCTTCAAGGGTTATCGAGAAGAAAGCTAGCAGTCTCACTCTGTCTGAGTGGCTCCAAACACACCAGTTTCTCAAGCATACCCAGCCTCTAATCCCACTCTCAACAGTCTGAAGACCAACCACTACATACCGCAGTAACACAAATAGTTCACAGCTCCGTGAAGAAGATGAAAACAACAGGGTGACAAACCCAAACAAAAAGGTGAACACAACTCAGGTCAACAAGACGACTCAGAGTTGTTCTTGGCCCTAGCATGGTCAAAACAACTCAGTGACAACCCAACAAGGTACTTGCATACACAGCAACCCAAAAACCAGGGTAAATCAACAGCAGCCCCAATCTTATAAAGAAATGATGGCAGCATTACACAACACACAATCCCCAATGCCGACGCTGGAGAACTTACATAGGTAGAAATGGGAAAGGAACCAATTCCCAATCTATACGTGGGGAAAAAAACGCAGCTAGCAGAACCGTGGGAGAAAACATAGCCCCGATTCAATGATGGGGTAACAGAACGTTACGCAGTCTGACAATGGTGTAGAAGACACAACTCCCTGTGTGAACAAGAGCAAGATAGAAAAACTCCCTGTGGGAGGAAAAAAAATCCACAACCAACAATCGGCGAAAGAAGGGAGAACAGAGCCACCCCTGCCTGCGGGAGACGGTTCAGACCAAAAATCATGATGGAGAACCCAACAGTGCAAGAGGGAGCAGAATGTCTCTGTGTGAGGGTAAGCCCAACCCAAAAACCGCCAATGGAAGAGTGGAGTGAGTGGGAAAGTGGTGACCGTTCCCCTGCCCTCCGTGTGAGGAAGAGCGAGCTCACTGGTGGAGTGTATGTGGGGCAAAGAATGCAGTCCTGCTACCCACCACTCCCCAGCCATAACTGCTCCCAACTAATCAAACACCAGAAGTTTAGAGGGTGGTCGACAGATGGCAAGTCCCAATGACCCCCACGGGTTAGACAACCCCCCCTTAACCTTAGGAATCATGCCCTTTTCATTTATCGTTGCACCGTCGTAGCTGGCTGTAGGTTTATTTTAATTGATGTGTGTATTTACATGATGCCAATACTATAGTGTGTTGGGTAGCACGATATGCCATCTAAAACGATCCCTATTGCCAAAACATACACAACCAAATCGATGGTGGGGCCTTTGCCTTTAGCTCCTCACCATGATTAATTACAATATATACATCATGTACCTTTTAATGTAACCGGGGTCAAAACTAGGGACATCACAATATTCAATTTTATCTCCATAATCATTCTTCCTTGCGCCTTTAAGGAGTGAAATAATGTGCTTCTCAAGTATTCTTGACATCTGATCTATGGTATTTTTCATACAACCTTTCTCTGTATGGTTTCCTTTCTTACAGTATGAGCACTTGCCCTTATCAAACCTCTAATGTTTGTCCTTCTTAGATCATGATGCTTCATTTGCTAGATCAAAATATTATTTAGGTTCAAATTCTGTGCTCATCTTAACCTTTCCTTTCTGCTTCCTCCTTTCTTATGCATTCTTTGTCTCATTATCCAAGAGATATTGATTTGACATGGAGGCTCCGATGGATCCCATTTGTATTAGCTTGTCTTGTTCCTATATTAGAGATTTTGTGAAGGCATCAAGGGATGGTATTTGCTAATGAGGAGTTGCTAGTATCCCAGAGTGAAAGGTGGATACGAACAATGAGAATTCTGGGCCAAGTTTGATTAGAATAAAGAGCACCAATTTCTCATCCTTTTTCCCAATCCCGCACTTCTTGCATTGCATGACAAGAGATTTTAATTTTGAGAAAAAATGTTCTATAGTTTCAAAATTGTTGGGTTGCAGCGCTATCAGCTCATTCTCTAGAGTATGGCCCCTAATCTCATCCTTCTTTCCAAAAAAGGAGTGGAGCTTCTGCCATACTTATTTTGGCGTTATCATTCCATCAAGGTGAAAGAGTAACTCTTTGCAAATGTGGATGCACATGCAACCAAATGTTTCATCAAGCTTGTTTATATACTTCTATTTTTCAAGATGTTGATGGGGTTTGACTTCTATTCCCATGGTGACCCTGTACAAACCCTTGTTGCACAATAAAATTTGCATATCAACCGTCTAATCAAAATAATTGAAGTATGTGGGGATTTTGGGTGTCAAAGATGCCGAATTATCCATCTTACAGCTTCAAAAAACAACTAATTCTTCATAAAAGATTCAATTAACTTGAAAAAAAACTGCAAAAACTCTTTAATTCACAATCAAACTGATTCAAACAATCTCCACTTCTACATGTGCGCTTTATTTGTGTGCATCACGCTTGGCTAGAATTCTTTGGACAAAATCTAGAGGGATCAAGGAAATAATACTAGAATTTATGTGGAACCCAATTGCTTTTGGTGCATCAATGCAAGTTTTTGAGGTTTGAAGCTGGATTGAATACCTGCTCTGATTCTGTTTTTAATTTAATTAAGCATAGTATATTCAGGACTGAATGAATTGAAGGAGAAAAGAAGGATGCATAATATAGAAAAGACTTGAGTAAAGACTGATCAATTATTCAAAGAAAAATTGCACACACATGGAGATAAAATTGGAAGAATATCATTACATCCATTAATCAGTATATTGTATGCAATACAATGGTGTTAGAAATAGGAGAATTTGAATCTACCAACCTGGACTGAATCCAGAGCTAACTTGGTGTGGAAAAATCACCACTAGAGCTTACTAATGCAACTCCATACCACTAAATCAGTTCACAACTAGCTAACTGACCGAGTTAGGTTAGCAAAGACACCCTAATTTCCTCAAATCATGAAAACTGGTGCTAGGATGATTGATTGTGAACTAACTGATGGGAATTAGAGCATAACTAAACACAAATGAGAACTGAGTAGGTTCAAATGCTGGTGCCACTCAGAGTGGGTTCCTAAATTATAGGGGTTGGTCCCAGGATATCCTAAACTCATGAAGCCAGGTGCATTGAGTGGTAAGTGTCACCCAGATGAGTCTCCCATGGCACTAGTGAAGTAGCAATGACATCCTAAGCTAGGAAAATATAAATTGACTATGGTGTTCCAAGGAGGATTAATTAATAATCCTAACACTCTCATGGTAGTGAATAAGTCTAAGCATGTGGTGAGTTCTTTTTCAACTATTATGCTTTCTGCCTCCAATACCTGCTTTCCTCTTGTATATTCCTACATAATTCTATGATCTCATCTAGCTTCTCTCTCTTCAAGGATTTTTCCATGGTGAAGTCTTCTATCTTCTCCAAATACTGGAAAATTTGTGTCATCGTCAAGGATACAACCAATCTTATACCATGTGATTAGTAAATGAGGGACTTATAGTCCACTCAAATTGCCAACACATACACTTGTGGAAAAAAATATTCTTAGTCCTTGTTCTGTGTCTTTGATGCGAATAACTCATTCAATGATACATGACCTACAAATAAAACATTAGTAATTCTCAAACATGCATCTAATAATTAATGATCTTAACTTGAAAATGATGGGACCAAGCCAAAATATTAGGAAACCAACTATGATAAAAAAATGAATGTGCTTTTGTAACCACTTGAGGAATGATCTGTAGTTGCACTAAATGGGCCCCTTTTAATAATCAAACAATGGAGTGAAGTGTTCTTTATTTCCCTACTTAGAATTAGTGTGATTGTTCAATATCTAATTTCTTGTGAACAATCAATTTAGTAGTCAATCCCACTCTCTTATCCTTCCACACAGATGTGACTAGGCATGTATAATACTCCCGTTCTCTTTTCTTGTTCTCTCCCCCATTTGTATCAAGTAACAACCACTCCTAGAATGGCTTTCCAACCAATTTTTAATCTTTCACTCCTTTCCTCAACTAGGCACTCTCAAAAAAACACACTCACCCAATGTCCATAAGAAATACAAAGATAGAGGCACACCCACATGCTAAGAATATTTGGAATAGTAATTGGCATGTAGTTTATTTGAAATTTTCCACTTTTAATGTTGGTTTTCTATGTCTTTAAAACAAATAAATGGCTTGAAAGGAACTTAGTGGTGGTTAAAATCACCAAAGCAAGGGAGAAAATTCCCAACAATGATTTAATTTCCTTAGCAATCACAAAAATTCTTCAATAAGTGATAAATTTTCCCAACATTATTTTAAAACGTCCCAATGCTATCAAAGCATCCATAGATCGATAAAGAACAATCCCACGCACTTCTAAATTCAACTGATTATGATAAAAACACCATAGGAACTTCAATACTTGCCTTATGCACTTCAATTTCACTCAAAAACTAATGAATTCATCTTTGGAAAAATAAAATTCACCCATCTATCGTTAAAAACTCAGAGGAAAAAAGATAAGAACCTTGTGATGTATGCAAACATATCATGTAATCACATAACAACTTAGGAAATACAGAAATACCCAGGTAATGGAAAAAATACCCAAGAAAGAGAGTAATTCACCCATTACAGAAATACCCCACATAATGGAAAAAATATCCAAGAAAGAGAGTAATTCACCCATTGAGTGAGAAAAATTCCTAGGGAGTCAAATACATTTAAATATTTCAATTTAGGAACTACCTGTAAAATTGCAACAACTCTTAGACACTAGACATTGATTTCAATTTTCATATTGGTAGTTTCAGAGCTATTGGCATTTGTATTTTGCAAGATAGATTGAAAACATGAAAGACAACTTCACATAAATTTTAAGAATGAATATTTAAACCATCCCATGAACGAAAGAATCATTCAACCACAAAGAAACTCCCATTAAAGCACTCTGAATGATTAAAAAACGAAGAAACATGAAAGACAACTTCACATAAATTTTAAGAATGAATATTTAAACCATCCCATGAACGAAAGAATCATTCAACCACAAAGAAACTCCCATTAAAGCACTCTGAATGATTAAAAAACGAAGAAGAGAAATCACTCAAGCAAATAGTGGACAGTGTAAATTTACCCTGGAAACCCAAATGGGAAAACCAACTTTAAATGGTTGCTTAGTACATCTTGGCAATATTTGGTTACAAGGATGCTTATGGCTCCCTGGTGCATTCTCTTATTCTGGCCAAAAAAATCCATTTCTAAGTGAAAATGAACGCCCAAATAGGGAGAGATTGGGTAATGGGAAGGCACATAGGCCTCACCTTTCATTTCCCATTCCCCATAATTTCTCTTCTATTTAATTTTTATTTTTACATTTAATTCTTTTTTATTTTTTATCTCATCTTATTTAGATTTTTTATTTTGTTGTATTTTTATTTTATCTATTGTATAACCTTTAATCATTGCTAGATTACATTTCAAGTAATAGCATTACAAGCATTCAAGAGTTCAAATCCATTTTAGATCATTAACATACACAATACATTATATAAATCACTCAACATCAACATCATATCAAAGGACATTATATACCTAAATTATAATATGAAAATCATTGTATGTGTCTCTTAAATATGCAAAACATGGAAGCTCAAATTTAAATGAACGATACATCTCAAATTTAATTTAAAAACAAAAAAAATTTAATAATATGAATATTATAATACATACAATACATTTAAAAAAGAAACAATATCAACATCCACATGCATAGTATTGTTTAAGCATCGTTGTCATTGATGTCAAAGGAACAATTTGAAAGGATCCACAAACACAGAAACCCTAGAGGTACGATCAAGTAGCCCTGAAGTGTGGGACGTATGCCACTCGATAGTCTCAAAAATTATGGCAAGATGAACCTGGTCAAGAAAAGGACAGGTCGGTCCATTGAGGTTGCTCATATCATAAGCCTACATAGCCAATAATCAATTCGGTTCACATCTTTCAAGCAGTAAGTATACAAATAACACTGATTTGGGAAGAATGATGTGTGGGTGAAAGTCAGCTCTGAGTAGAAGAATTGTTCGGGTAACAGTAGTCGTGCATAATGGAGCTCTGAGGTGCAAAAGAATAGATATGAGATGAATTTAGTTGGATACATATATTTTTCTGGGTCTCCACTTATTTTTTAACAAGAGATGGTTACGTAGTTATAGAAAGTAGATGAATGTGCAGAAATAACAATCAAAATCGCAATTATGAAGTAGCAAATCAAAGTTCTAAAAGAATGAAAAAAGACTGGAAGCGACGTCGGAAGTTGGAAGAGTTGAGAGTCAGGATTTGAAGGAGTCGTAAGAGTCAAGAATTGGGAGTCCGAAGTTGAAAATGTGCTAAAGAACAAATATCGACATTGGAATTCAGAAGAAGAAATTGTGCTGAAGAATAGCTCCGAAGTAGTAATCTCAGCGACATCAGAATTGGGAAGTCAGAAGTTGGAAGAATAAATTGTGCTAACGAACTTCTTCAAAGTAGTAATCCCACATCGACGTTGAAAGTTGGAAGAATAAATTGCGCCGAAGAACAACTACGAAGTAGTAATCTCGCAACAACCTCGTAAGCCAGAAGTTTCAGAAGTAGGAAGTCTAAAGAAGAAATTGTGCTAAAGAACAACTCTAAAGCAGTAATCCCACAGTGACGTCTAAAGTCAGAAGTTGGAATCCAGAAGAAAGAAAATGTGCTAGAGATTAGTTCTGAAGCAGTGATTCCATAGCGACGTCGGAAGTCAAAGGGGTCAGAGTTCCGTAAACGAACATCAAATAAAATTGTACATTCCAGAATAGTAACAAACAAAATGAATTGTGTGGCACGACCTAGCAATGATATGTTGAATAGGTTGAAGCTTCCTTCTAGTTGGTGCTGGTAAATCTGGGAGTGGGAGCTTCTTTCAACTTGGAGCCTTTAACTTAGGGGTTGGATCCTCCTTCTAGTTGGTTCTAGAAAATCAAGGAGTTGGAGCTTTCTTCTAGTTGTTGCTAATAAACACATATGAATGTAATATTGACATGACATAATAAAATCATTTTGTGGGTTTTCTCCCATTTAGGTTTCCACATTAAATGTATTGTGTTATGTGCATGATTTAGTTAGTGTTTGCAGGTTCCTTCAAGATAGTCTAACCACTAGAAGGTAGACCATCATGGATAAGTTTGCATAATATTTTGTGGGTTTTCTCCCATTTAGGTTTCCACGTTAAATGTATTGTGTTATGTGCATGATTTAGTTAGTGTTTGCAGGTTCCTTCAAGATAGTCTAACCACTAGAAGGTAGACCATCATGGATAAGTTTGCATAATATTCTAATCTTAGATCACCATTATTTGGTGACATGAAATATGCCTTTGGAGTTTAAGCATGAAGTTATTCATGCGAGAACTTGATGTGTGGTAGTTTGTAGTAGGCGAATACACTATACTAGATACATATCCACCCACTGGTACTACTGGAAGAAGATGTTGAATGTAACTCAAAGGATATGATTGCTATTATGGGAGGTTTAACAGGTTCAAAATTTGTCAAAGTCATGCATTGTACCTCTACAAAAGAATTCTAGGACAAGCTTAAAAATGTGTATGAAGAAATTTCCAAAGTCAAATGATCCAAGAGGAAAACCTATCGAAGAAAACTCGAACACTTGAAAATGAAGGAATATGAATACTTTGCAACGTATTTTATTCGAGTAGATAAAATCATTAACACCATGAGAGGTCTAGGAGAAACAATTGGAAACTCTGTAATTGTTTAGGATATTCTTAGATTTCTTCCAATGAGGTTCGATTCTAAGATTTGCACCCTAGAAGAAAGAGAAGATTGAGACACTTTAAGTGTGGATGAATTACATGGAATTATTATAACATATGAAATGAGAATCGAACAAGAGAATCTGAACAGAATGTAATCAACTTTCAAGGCTTCCAAGAATACAAGAAAGAACAAGTAAAACACAAAATCTTGTTTGTTCTTTAGATACAGTGATGACTCATATGATAAAGAAGTGGAAAACTTCATGAGAAGGTTGAAAAGGGTAGCCAACAAGTATAAAGGTAAGCTTCCTCTTATATGCTTTAATTGTGTTAAAATTGGTCATTTTTCCTCCAAGTGTCCCTATGCAAAAGGGGCAAATAGTGATGAGGAAGATGTTCCTAAAAAAATAAATATCAGAAAATAAACTAGAAATTTGTGAAAATAAAGAGTTTATTTTCAAACGAGTATAGTTCCTCATCCAATGAAGCGGATGATAGTGATGATGACTCAAGAAATGTACTTTTCATGGAATTAGAAGAAATTGATGTTGATGACAAGGAAGATTATGTGAAAGGAGATGTAAACCTTGAGGTAGAATTAATCAATGCCTTAAGTGAGCCAAATAAAGAAAGGAAGAAAAACAAGTACTCAAAAGGGAGTTGGATGAAATGAAGGGAAACTCTAGTGGAAACCCTAAACAAACAAAGAATATCTTTAGGGATCTAAAATCCTAGTTAGAAGAATCCGAGGTGATTTAAGAAACACTTAAAAAAAACTAGAAGAAAAGGAGAAGATGCAAAAAGAGATAAAGGCAGAGATAGTTTCTCTAAAAAAGGAATAATATAAGAAGGATTTTACATAGAAATTTAGTAACAACATCAAAATACTAGATGAAATTATCAGCAACCAAAGGGAATTGTATGCTAAATTTGGTATTGGATACAAAAAAAATGCCGAGGTTTCAATCTCTATGATGACTGAAAATAAAAGAAAACAAAGAATCTTTGTAGATGTTGTAAAAGAATCTGACATATAGAAACTAGTGACAGAGAAAAGTATTGAAAAATAACGTTCATGGAAACATCTACCTAGGATAATAAAGTTTCAAGATCCTGACTAAGTAAGATCTGCACTAGCAAGAAGACCCCATACATCCAAACACCAAAACATTTTCCTTTGTATGTGTTATTCTTGGAATAATTTTGGGCACAAGACTGTAATTTGTAGCGCCTATGGAAGAGGAAGAGACACATGTAATAAAAATTCCTATGAAAACTTTAGGGATCATTATGATAGACCTCACAAGGATATGGACATAATTTACAATAGATTTACAGCTCTAAATTATGAAATTGAATGCTACAAATGTAACAACTTTGGACAAACAACCAAAAAATGCAAAAGTGGGATGACAATTCCATTAAAGGAAACGAAGCAATTTCCATAACAAAAGAGAACTTGGGTAAAGAAGCAAAAATATTTGCCTATTGACGAATGTGGACTTTCCTTACAAGATAAAATAGTATAAATAAATGGTTTATTGATAGTGGATGTGCATAACATATGATAGGTGATAAAAACAAATTTGTGTAGTTAAGAAAAGAAAAGAAGGGATTTGTCACATTTGACAATAACAACTCAACCAAAATTGTGGGAAAATGTACAATTAGTCTTGGAAACAAATATGATTTTATATAAAGAATTATGCTTGTAGAAAACATGGAGAATACATTTTTTGAGTGTCATCCAAATGTGTGATCAGGGACACACACTCCTATTCAATTCAGAATAATGTGAAATCAGGAGAAAAGGATCAGGTAGACTTGTGGTAATGACAAATAGAACTCCAAACAACATATGTATTTTGAATGAAATTGCAAAGGAAAGATGTTGTTTGAGTAAGGAAGATGAAGTTTGGATTTGGCACAAGAGAATGGGTCACATACACTTTGAAAATCTTGTTAAGTTGAGCAAGAAGGAAGCTATAACAGAAATTCCACAAATCACAAAACTTGCTAACACTTTGTGCAAACATTGTCAGAATGGGAAACAAACAAAGGTTTAATTTAAGACAAAGGAATATGCAACTACAAATCCATTAAAAATTGTTCACACTGATCTAAGTGGGACAATGAAGACAAAAGGAATGAATGGTGAGAAATACTTCATTCTACTAATTGATGAATATACAAGGATGGCATGGGTGTGCTTCCTCAATAATAAATCATTTTAATGTTTCAATATATTCAAGGAAATTGTTGAATATGAAACCAATTTTAAAATCAATACCTTAGACTAGAAAATGGCAGTGGTTTTACCTCTAATGAATTCTGCTATTTTTTTGAAGAACATGGAATAAAAAGGGATTTCTCAGCAACTAGAACACCTTGACAAAATGGATTTGTTGAAAGGAAAAACAAAACTATATAAAAAATGGCTAGAACTATGATGGAAAAATCCAAAATAGGTGATATCTTTTGGGATCAAGCAGTACATGCAACTATTCACATATTAAACAAAGTATTGCTTAGAAGTAAAAATGATCAAACACCATATGGACAATGGAAAGGAAGATCAAACAATGTCAAATATTTTAGAGTATTTAGAAGCAAATGCTACATAAAAATGGGTGACAAGAAAGTTGGAAAATTTGATTCTCGAGTAGATGAATGAATATTTTTTGGGTACTCTTGAAAAATTAAATCATACAAGTGTTATTATATAAGATTCAATAATATAGTGGAAAGAATCGACACAAAATTTGATGAAATAATCTTTCTAAAGAAAAAGGAGGAAAGAAAAGATTCAAACATCTTTGAAGAACCCAAAATTGAACAACCAGAGTTTAAGGTAGAGGAAGAAGAAGAAAAACAACAAGAATAAAAGTAGTAAAAGTAGAACAAGAATAAAAAAATCAGCATGATCTTCAAATCCCTTCCAACACTCAACACAACATTCAAACACCTTTTAAGACACATATCATTTTGTTCATAAGAATCATCCTCCAAAAATTATCATTGCATAAAATAGTGCCCGAATTGAAACCAAAAGTGTGAGAAAGGTTTAGATGTCAGAACAAGGGGACTTGTCTTTGCTATCCACAGTTAAACAAAGCAGCTTTGAAGAATCCAGAAATGATGAACATTGGATCAAGGTTATGGAAGAAGAACTGGACTAGATAGAGAAGAATGACACATGGGAATTGGTGCCAAGACCAAAGAATAAAAATGTGATTGGTACAAAATGGGTTTTTAGAAACAACATCAATGAAGATGGATAGGTAACCGTAAAGAAGGAAATATTAGTATGCAAAGGATATGCATAGGTTGAAGAAATAGATTTTAATGAAACATTTTCTCCTGTGGACATAATGGAAGCTATTAGAATGGTCTTGGCTTATGTATGTTGTAAAAGAATTAAAGTATATAGATGGATGTGAAATCCACTTTCATAAATGGATAATTAGAAGAAGAATTCTTCATCAAATAACCATAGGTGTTCATACTATACAAAAATAAAGACTATGTATGCATGCTAAGAAATATCTATATGGACTCAAGCAAGATTCTCAAGCTTGGTAATCAAGATTAGACAATTACTTACAACAACAGGGATTCAAGAAGGGAAATGCATATAGTAATATCTACGTAAAGATGGATTGAGGAAATATGATTATTGTTGAAGTGTATGTATATGGAATCATATTTGGAAGTGATGATGATAGGATGAGTTTGAAGTTTGCCAAGGATATGGAAGTGAATTTGAAATTTCCTTTCTTGGAGATTTAAATTTTATTTTAAGACTCCAAATATCCCAACTAGACGATGGCATTTTCATCTCCCAAACTAAGTATATCAAGGAAATGTTGAAGAAACTTAAAATGGAAGACTGGAAACTTGTATGTACTCCTATGGTTACCATATGAAAATTAAGCAAAGATGATAGATATAATCAAGTGGATTAGAGGTGTTATAGATTGATGATTAGTAGTATTCTCAATGTGATAGATTCAAGACCAAATGTTTTTTAGGAAGTTGGACAAGTTGCAAAGTTTCATGCAACTACAAAGGAATCACATATATTAGTAGTAAAAATAATCTTCAGATATCTGCAAGGAACACAAGACTTTGGATTATGGTATCCAAAAGGAAATAAGTTGAAATTAGTTGCCTACAACAATGTAGATTGGGCAGGAAGCATTGATGATAGAAGAAGCAAAAGTGGAGCAACTTTCTTCCTAGGTGATTTTTTAGTGTCTTGGTTAAGTAAGAAGCAATCTTTAATATATTTATCCACAGTGGAAGCAAAATATATTGCGGCTACATCATGTTGTACTAAGATTCTCTAGATGAAACAAACTTTGCAATACATTCAAGTGATATATGACGAGCCTATTCTGATCCTATGAGACAACACACACGCTATAAGTATTTCAAAGAATCTATTTATGCATTGGAAGGAAAAACACATTCCAATCACGTATCACTTTCTATGGGAAGAAGTTACATAAAAGAATATCAAGACAAAGGAACATATTAAATGCATCTTTACAATTCCTCGTTTGATTATCTTCAAAAGGAATTGGGAGTAATTCCTTCTCCAAATTGATCAACCATTATCAAAGGAAAGAGATATTGTCAGGGGGAGTTACTCTTTTCCATTGATGTCAAAGGGGGAGAGAAATATCAAAAGCATGAATGCAGGGGTAACATTGTCCTAGGGGGATCATGACACCAAAGGGAGCATTAAGTCAAGGGGAGCATGGTCCCAGGGGGATTATGTTTCCATCAATGACAAAGGGGGATAGCGTTGATGCATCATGGTAATTGATGTCAAAGGAATGTTTTTGAAGGCCACACAAACACATAAACCCTATAGGTATGGTCAAGGAGCCACAAAGTGTGGGAAGTATGCCACATGATAACCATAGAAGTTATGGTCAAGATTCCCTTGGTCAAGAAAAGGAAAGGTAAACCCAATGAGGTTGATCATATCACAAGTCGACATAGCCAATAATCAATTTAGTACACATATTTAAAGCCGTAAGTATATAAATAACATTGATTTGGGAAGAATGATGTATGGGTGAAAAGTGAGATTCGGGAAGAATAAATTTTCAGGTAATTGCAGTCGTACAGAATGGATCTCTAACGTGAAAAAGAATAGAGATGAGATGATGCCATTTGAATACATATATATTTTTATGGGTCTTGACTTATTATGTATATGTGATGGTTACACAGGTATAGCAAGCAGATGAATGTGCAGAAATAATGTTCAAAATCATAGTTACGAAGTAGCAAATCCAAGGTGAAATCAGAGGTATGAAAGAATAAAAAAAGGATGGAAGCAACATCAGAAGTCAGAAGAGATAGATGTCTAAAGATTCGAGATTTAGGAGTCAAAAGTTTAAAATGTGCTACATAACAGTTCCAAAGTAATAACCCCGCTGCAATGTCAAAAGTTAGAAGAATAAATTGCGTTGAAGAATAACTCTGAAGTAGTAATTCCACAACAACATGGGAAGTCATAAGTTGAAATTTGGAAGTTGGAAGAAGAAATTGCATAAAAGAAAAACTCTGAATTAGTAATCCCGCAATGCCGTTAGAATTCGTAAGTGTCAGAAATCGGAAGTTGGAAGTTGGTATTCAGAAGAAGAAATCGTGCTAAAGAAAAACTCCAAAGTAGTAATCCAGTAGCGATGTTCGAAGTCAAAAGTGTCAGAAGTCGGAAGTTGGAATTCCAAATTCAGAAGAAGAAATTGTGCTGAAGAAAAAATCCGAAGTAGAAATCCCGCAACAACATCGTAAGTCAAAATTTAGAAGTAAGAAGTTGGAGGAAAGAAATTGATCTAGAGATCAATTTCGAAGCAGTTATTTCGCAACAACGTTGGAAGTAAGAAATCATAAGTTGGAAGTGTCAGAGTTAAGGAAACAAACATTATATTAGTAAAATTTTACATTGTAGAACAATAACAAACAAAATGAATTGGGCGACAGGATGGGGAAAGGACAGGTTGAAGCATGTGATTTTAGGGGGTTGAAGCCACCTTCTAGTTGGTGCTAGTAAATATGGGAGTTGGATATTCTGTAAGGTTGAAGCCTATAAATTAGGGAGTTGGATCCTCCTTCTAGTTGGTGTTAAAAAATCAGGGTGTTAGAGCTTCCTTCCAATTGTTTCTAGTAAACACATATGAATGCAATCTTGAGATGACATAAGAATAACATTTTGTGGTTTATCTCGCATCTAATTTTCCACATTAAATATCTTGTTTTCTTTGTTTGATTTACTTAGAGTTTCAATTCGTGGTAAAAAATGATAATTGCGTGAAATACTGATTCACCCCCCTCTTAGTATTTTCAACAACCACAAATGAATACTATTAATATAAAATCAATATATATGTCAAATATTGATCCGTAAGCTCCGGGACCTTTTTAGTTAACCAACAAGAATTTAAAATGTGAATTGTTCTTAATTGGTAAGTTTCAATAAGGAATAAACAATAATATTAAAGAGAACAATACAAACATAATTACGAGGATAAACAAAGATTGAAACCATGAAAATGAATAATGTAACTCATTAATAGAGTTCGGTTCAGAATGAGAACGTCTTTGGGTCCACTTCCAGTGTGACCGATTGAATTAATTCTTCAATGGAAAAAGTTACATAAATTCTGGAGAATGATAGAAATATGATTGTGTACAAAGAAAAAGACAAAACCAATGTGATACTTCGAGTGCACAAATGGATGCTCCTAGTCTTCCACACCGGACAACACATTGTCTACTTCTACAGTTTGAAATTTCTGTCCGACTCTCTGTACAATGAAATCCACTTAACTCTTATTATTCTAACTGTGTATTGCTTCCTCTATTGTCTCTTTCCTCCTTGTTTTTTCATGTCTAATATAATCAGTTAAATATAATAGTTTGGATGATGAAGATATGTGGATAATGTGCCTAATTTAGGACAAAATCCATCTCAATTCCAAAATTAACTGCAGGATAAGAATCCATGCCTAAATTAAGAGTAGAATGGCATGAAATGAGGAATCCATGCCATAATTCTTCTCTTCTATTCATTTTCCATGGATTAATGAAGCATGCACATTCTTAAAATCTTTATCTTCAACATATTTTTCAATATAACTTGTTTGTGCTAATGCATTAATTGAAGAATGATGTATGCAATCCTGGGAGGTCTAGACAACATATCTGCTACTTTATTATAAACATATTTCTTATATTTTATAATCAAGTGAAATTTTTGTAAAAAACTCATCCACCTAAAGTTCCTTCTCTGTTGTAACTTTGTTTGTGAGGGAAAATACTGAAGTGGCTGATGATCAATATGTATAATAGTTTCTTTAATCATCAAATAATGCTTCCATTTTTTAACACTCTGTATCAATGCATACAGTTCCTTATCACAGGTAGGATAGTTACTTACCATAGTTGTAAAAGTTTCAAAATGATAATAGATCGGTCTTTTTCCCTGTATAAGAACAACTCCCATGGAAAAACCACTAGTATCTATTTCGATGTCAAATGGTTATCATAAATATTGCAACACAAAAATTGGTATAGTGTTGACTCTTTCCTTCAAAGCATCAAATGATTTTTAGTGTTTTCCTCCCCACTAGAAATATTTCTCAAAACATGTCAATGAATGTAATAGTGTTGCAATGGAGGAAAAATTGGCTATGAAATTTCTCCAATATAGGAATGCACCGAGAAAGCTCCTAAACCATGTAACTATAGTTGGCCTTGGCCAATTTACAATAACTTCAACCTTGGAAGGATCAACCTTAAAATTACCTCCACCAATAATATGGCCTACCTACAATAATGATGTTTTGGAAAATTCACATTTTGACATCTTTACATACATTTTTTCCCTCCTTAATACATCAAGCACCTTTGTCACATGAGCAACATGTTATTCACAAGTGCAAATAAAAACAAGAAGATAATATAAGTAGAGAACGGAAAAATAATTGATGAATGGTCAGAATATATCATTCATCACTCTCATAAAAGTAGCTGGGGCATTACACAAGACGGAAGGAATAAATAGCCACTTGTACAACCCTTGGTTTGTATTGAAATCAAGCTTCCATATATCATTTAAAAAAATTATAATATGATGGTAACCTCTACGTAAGTCTAACTTAGAAAAATAAACATGTTTCAATTGATCAAGTAAATCATCAATACATGGAAATGGATACCTGTTTTTAACCTTGATATTGTTCAAAGCTTAGTAGTCGATGCACATTCTCTAATATCCATCTTTCTTTGGCACCAAAACAATTGGTGAACCGCATGGCAAAGTGCTTAGTCTAATGATTCCCCCACTAATAAGATCCTGGATCTGTTTCTTGATATCTTCATATTGCATCATGGACATATAATACATGCCAATGTTTGGAAGTGGCACATCCTATTGCATTTGTATCTCATGTTGTATCCCTATTTTCCATGGTAATCCTATTGGCTCATGAAATAATTCACCATACTCAGAAATTATTTTAACCATTTCAGTTTTATGCTTTGGATCACCTCCTTCAAAGACTTTAGATGTGTCATCATTTTTCTCTTTGACTTTAATCATCATCAATACAAAATATTTACTACCATTCACTAACCTTTTCATTTGACCTACAAATATTAGTGGCAAGCTTGTTTTCATACGATGTGTATGTATAACATATTTGTTAAATTTTTATCATTTAAGCAATATGATCTTAGGTTCTTATATGAGAGAATAACATGCACAACAATAAACACAAGAGACAAGAGACACAAATAATTTTCCTCAGGGAAACCATAAAGGAGAAAACCCTGCAACTTCCTCAGAGATAGAATGAGCACCAATGGCAGCAGTAAAACCAGAAAACATAAAGATGATCTCCAACAGCTTGTTCTCTCTCTCTCACTTGAGAGAGCTTCTTCTCTCTCACTCATGCGCCCCAATGAGTGAGTGTGTGTGTGATAAATAAAGAGTTTCACTCTCTATTTATATTCTTTCGTTCACTTAATTTCCACTTCAACATTTTGGCCCCACTTAACAATTACTTACTAGGGTCGACATCTCTAGGAGAGTCTAATAACCCTAGTGCCCCACAACTGTGGGGAATTTTCCCTCCGATCAACAAGGAGGGTTAACCTTGACACAATTGTGGGGACTATTGCACTGACTTACAATGGAGGGCTAACCTCAATGACTTTACATGACTTTTTTACTTATTGAATCTCCTTATTAGAACATCGGGGCATGACATGACTCAATTACATTATAGATACTTCCTAGAATAAACATCGAGGTACAATACATAAGATATATAAGTGAATACATTCTGAAGTTACAAATACATCAACACTCCCTCTTAACTAGGAAGGTATTCTCTCGACATAATTTATTAGCACAAGTATTCTTCTCTGTATCATATGGATCATCATCAAGTCATCTCTGGATATATATCATCACTGGATCATCATCGAAACTGGATCATCATAAAAATAGGATCATCATCATCATCACTGCTTCCGCTATCTCAATCAAATGGTTCTATCTCTTCATTCTTCTAATCACAGGAAGTTCTACAAAGACAGCCCTTTTTCATGCTGGTTGTAGACCTAGCCTCCATGTAGGTCTTCATATTCTTCAGCACTTATATCTGACTGAGTCAGAAAGGCTCCACACTTACATCTGACCATGATAGGAAACTAATTCACACATCATGTCAGAAAGGCTCTGTACTTACATCTAACCATGATAGGAAACTCATTCACACATCATGTCAGAAAGGCTCTACACTTAAATTTGACCATGATAGGAAACTAATTCACACATCATGTAAGAAAGGCTCTGCACTTACATATGACCATGATAGGAAACTCATTCACACATCATGTCAGAAAGGCTCTGCACTTACATCTGACCATGATAGGAAACTCATTCACACATCATGTCAGAATGGATCTCAGTCCCAGACTGAAATTCCTGGTAACTGACTAGGTGCCTCCATTCTCCCAGAGAATGGAATCTCAGTAATTAAGCTGAGCTTTAGTCCCAGACTGAAATTCCTGGTAACTGACCAGGTGCCTCCATTCAGAGAATGACATTCAATGCTTATATCTGATCATGTGTGAACACATCTCATAGTCAGCTCAGAATGGCTCAACACTCACATTTGAACATGGAAGGAACCAATCCTCTCACCATGAAAAAATGGCTCATCCCTTACATTTGACCATGGAAGGAACCAATCCTATCACCATGTCAGAATGGCTCACAGACTCATCACTTCCCCTTGGAGGGAACCTCGACTTGGAGAACACCAAGCTTCTCTCTGAAGTACTTAAACTTCACTTTGTCCATTTATAGCATAGAATCACATCAGGGATGATTACATCCAAGGATAAACTACGAGCTTCACCAGGACCAATTACATCTGAGGACAACCTATAGGTGTGTTTACATTTGATCAAACTACAAGATTCTCTAGGATTTATGCTCAGACAACCTGCCTCACCTACTATGCTAGAACTCCCTCTTTCGAGAGATATCGATCTAGATCACAAAATGGATATTCACTGCTCCTCTCTGCATCATACAAAAATGAAAATCAGATCAATCAATCATACTACCTCCCAAATATCAAGTGGCAACATCTTTTTCCTCAGTTGTACTCAACGCCATACAAGAATCTTTCTTGCTAAACCAAGAGATCACACTTGATCTCGTCTTGAAGTAGCACCTCAAAGTGCTCTTCATATAAATGGCATTTCCTGCCCAATACAAATCCACATAACCCTCTAGGTTAATCTTATGATTCACATCATACTTGACACATACTCAACTGTACCCTTCAGGTACATTACTACATGCTTTTCAACCGTCAAGTGAACATGTCTCAATATGTTCACAGCAAAGCAAATATCTGGTCTCATATTCATCAGGTACATCAAGGAACAAATCATCTGATGATACATCGTAGCATCAATAATCTCTAATGAAGCATCACTTAATATCTTTAGGTTCGATGCCATAGGTGTGTTCATGGTCTTGCAGTCCATCATCCTGAACCTCTTTAGGATATCCACTGCATACTTCCCTTGTGCCAAGGAGTTTCCATTCATATTCTGCCACACTTCTATGCCTAGAAAGTAGCTTATCATACCCAAGTCCTTCACGTCGAACTCAAAAACAAGATTCATTCAGGAAAAAGTCATCGACATATAACAGGAGCATCACTGGTCTTTCGCCTTCAACCTTGAAGCAAAGGTTGGAATTAGATTTACTCTCAGTAAATCCTAGAGTCATCAGTAATCTATCCATCCTGTCGTACCATGTCGAACCTCGGGATCTTCTGCAGTCACTCCTTCTGAAGCGAAGCATCATTCTCCCTCTGTATTTCATACTCTATGCACTGAAACATTCTGTACTGGAGTGACAAGTAGCTTCCTCTGCTACTAATATTCTATGTATCCATCGAGGGTCACTGGATACCAAGATCCTTTATCTTGAACCTTTTCAAAAGTTCTTGTCGCACCCATTTGTGAGCTTGTCATCCTCTATAGGCTTTGATCTTCAACCTTGTAGCAAAGGTTAAGATATTCATCAAGCTCATTATGTTTGTGTTATCCCATGGGTGTCTTTTGAGCTTGTACAAGGTCTTCTTTAATTTGCACAAATGAGTCTTCCTGTCACGTGCCTCAACTCCCACTGGATGCAAATGTCTCTTCGTAGTCTATGCCTTCTTCATATCTGGAAGGCTCTGCATCAATGGTGTCGCTCAACAGTGTCACATAACTACACTGTGTTTGAGGCCTCTTGAATTCTTTGAAAGTATCGTCATATTCTTCTTTATCTGTCATCACTTGTTCTTCAGAACAAGTCTCATCCTTCTTTTCTTGTAGGTGATTATGTACATGATCTTTCCTACAAGTCAAATGAATTTGTATGGTTAGAAACATTTCATAAGGCATATTCATAATGACAAATTCTTATGCATAAATATATGATCATGCACCTATTTTAGCCAATACAACATTCATCCATATCTCATGAAAACTTTCTAGATGCATTCCATCTCTACCAGGACAACATTGAGATTGTGCACTAATCCAATATGTCAGCAAAGAGGTTTCATTCTATATAAGTAGCAATGGAGAGTTGTATAGCACCATGAGCTACTTACCCATCACATGCATATTAGTGGTATACTATCATTAATGCAAACATTCTATCATGCATAATACATCAACTAAATATAAACAAATGCATAACAAAAAACAATGTCATGAAATGACAATTGAATACTTATCTTTATTTGTTTTATGGGTAGACTCCTTCTTGAGCCTTCAGCTTCATCATCGTCTTCATTCATAATAGCATTGTTTCTTATCCAAATACTAATATGGATAAGAGGTTCTTAAAGAATTCAGTTCTTCATATTCCTCATCGCTTTAGGTATCTTCTTTGAATCATGAAATCTTGATCTTCAACTGCTCCCATCTTCTTTTCTCTTATTAAGAGTCGAACTTATTCTTGTGTGTGCTCTTCCCAAAGTATGTTGAATGTAATCACTTCCTTCTGGCACACATTCCTTGAATGAAAGAATCCCATGATATTGGGAGGCCATTCAAGGTGGTTATCACAACTTCTGGATTCTCCACTTCTTCTTCTACCGCTTCAAGTTGTTCTTTGATTTGTAAAGTATGACTATATGGTTTTTGCATTCTGGATATTCACATTCTTCAACTGTTTTCTCAAAGTCATATTCCAATTTATGTTCTTCCCTTCAAATATATTAGTCAAGGAATCAAACATCTCTTTCGGTGTCTTTAGGGAAGACACTTGTGGTATAAGGTGATCCGTGATTGAATTAGTAATGATCTTCTTGGCCTTGACCAAGTTCTTCTGGTGTTAGGCTTTTAGCCTCATCTCCCTTTGGAACTGGAACCTCTCTACTTATGTAGGTGTCCAATTCATTTTATTTATATAGATCATATACTTCCATGCTTGGAAGATCATATACTTCCATGCTTGGAAGTTGTTAGATTCACCAAGCTTATCATCAAGCTGATGTGATAGATCACTTGGAAATGAGAACCTCAAATTAAAATAGCAAAAGATTATATCTTATCGATTTGAGGTGTCCGTCCTGGTTCCTGAGCTGGCTGATCTAGGGTTTGTTAGAGAAACCCTAATTTTCAAAAATTGGAATATTTCAGATATTATTGGATAGAAATATAGAACTCTTCAAGGTGATCTGTCTAATGTACTCCTTTTCTGAAAACAGTGGAGGGAAGCTCCCGGAACATGAAGCCCTAGTTTTCCAATTTCTTCTGCAGAAATGCCTGATACTTTTTCTATGGTATATTGATAATTACTAATCCTATGTATCTGAAAATTCTCACTAAGTTATCCTCTCCTGTCCCTATTCCAACACCACAGGTTTCATCAGAATTGGTTTCACCAATTGGGACTTATGAGCGATTTCCCAAGGTGACCTGTTTCAGGACTGTTCATAATAGCAAAGTTGTACAGACTGCCACATGTCACTGTTTTATCTTCGGAGGCTGAAACTTTGACCACAGAAATTAAAGTCCGTGCAAATTCTAGAACATATTTATAAGTTTCATTTGGACCTCTCTATCCTGAGATATAGCAATTCTCCCCAGGTGTCCTATTTAGGGATGAATCCTGGGAGAGGCTGGAACCCTAACTTGGAGGAATCATATCTCCTAGAATATAGAAAAAATGAGGATAAAAATTGGACATAGTGTACATCATGATTTTATCTTCGACCTATGAAATGTTTGGCCCTTGATACTTCTGAAATTCCAAGATATAGTGAATTTACCAAAACTTATCAGTTTTAGTAATTATGGTTTTTTCCAGCTCGGGGTCAAACTACGGCTTGACTTTCCCAGAGTTACACCCAACCAAAAATCTAGACCTAGGTCTCTAAAATTTGATTTTTATTAGGATAAAAATCCTATTCTGGGCTACCCAAAATTTCCTCTTCTGAGAAAAGTCCTAATTTCCCGCACCAAAAACTGAAAATGCTCGGAATCAAATTTTGCTTCGATAGAAAGATGTGCCCTTCAATGGAGAGTCAGCCTAGCATACGTTTACTGATGGATTGTGGAGAGAGAACCAAAAATTAATAATCCATAGCTTCTACAGCTGCACAATGTCTTCTTCTCAGGTTAGCTCTGATACCATGTTATATTTTTATCATTTAAGCAATATGATCTTAGGTTCTTATCTGAGAGAATAACATGCACAACAATAAACACAAGAGACAAGAGACACACATAATTTTCCTCGGGGAAACCATAAAGGATAAAACCCCACAACTTCCTCAAAGATAGAATGAGCACCAATGGCAGCAGTAAAACCCGAAAACATAAAGATGATCTCCAACAGCTTGTTCTCTCTCTCTCTCTCTCACTTGAGAGAGCTTCTTATCTCTCACTCATGTGCCCAAATAAGTGAGTGTGTGTGTGATAAATAGAGAGTCTCACTCTCTATTTATATTCTTTCATTCACTTAATGTCCACTCCAACATGTCGACCCCATTTAAAAATTACCTACTAGGGCTGACATCTCTAGGAGAGTATAATAACCCTAGTGCCCCACAACTGTGGGGACGTTTCCCTCCAATCAACAAGGATGGTTAACCTTGACACAATTGTGGGGACTATTGCCCTGAATTACAATGGAGGGTTAACCTCAATGAATTTACATGACTTGTTTACTTATTGAATCTCCTATTCGGAACATCGGGGCATGACATGACTCAATTACATTATAGGTACTTCCCAGAATAAACATCGGGATACAATACATAAGACATACAAGTGAATATATTCCAAAGATACAAATACATCAACAACATTGAATACCATCCTTGAAAATATGATATTGATTCCTCTCCCTATAAAATATGGCCTTCTGATCATACAAATATGGGATTCCAAGTACAATGCCACATATATCCAGGGGTATTCCATTAATCTCTACTTCATCTTTGAACTTATCATAAATTTAAAATTTTAATATACATTTCTTTGTTACTTGCAATTATGCATCATTAGTGACCCATCTTAGCATATACTGGACTTCATGAGGTATAGTAGCTAAACCCAATTTATTTACCACTTCTTCAGAAACTAAATTGAATTGTGACCCGTTATCAAATAACGCATCGACTTTTGTATGTTTCGTATTGACTTGAATATGAAAGAGTTCACTTCATTTCTTATTATATTGACTAGAAGAAGTCTATACACTTGCACTTGTATTTGCATGATGATAAAAAAAATACCTTTCTATTTACCTTGGATTCCAACAGAAGTGACTTTTAACTCATCACCATAGTCATATCCCACATCTAGTAGCACTAAAGAAATATTTTTTGCTTTGCTTTTATCCTTGTACCATCCATACCTTTTTGGTCTCAATTCCATATGTAACTTCGAACATTGTGATACATCATGTCCCTTCTTGTAGTGGGAACTTGAGGGATTCTCACCTTCTTTCTTAACAATGATGGTATGCTTACCTTTCCCTTTTACTTTAAACTTATTTCCATCTGACTTAAAAGGCTTCTTGGAATAATTGTCAGCAATATTTTCCCCTTAGACTCAATATGTGTGGCTTAAACACATACTTCATCCAAATTGTTAGGGTTAAACATCAAGATGGTATGTTTTAAATAACCATGTAAACCACCTATATATTTAATAAGTGTTTCTAAGCTATAGAGAAGAATACCCAACACTAAATCCCTTTGCTAAATTTTTGCGTATAGTCCTTAACACTTTGTCCTTTAACATGTCTAAAATTTTACCAATCTATCATATACCCTAATAGATAAAACTATTTTTTCAATGTTGACACAAACTCATATCATGAGGAAATAACTTTACCTTTAACAAGAAAGTCCTCCTGATTTTTTGTTTCCCAGCATATGAGATCAATGCCTCCCAATTGAAGTGAGGGACCAACTATATTTTGGCTTAATCTCCTGCCAACTTTTGGATTATGCAATAAAATTCTATTTTCCTAACCCATTCATCCATTTTCTCAGCACTAAATTCTCCATTAAACATGGAAAAATTATACTTCATGTCAAGCTTCAATAATGATGTATTTAGATTAGAATTCTCAAAGTGCTTTTTATGTGCATTTGATGAAGTACAAGAAGAACTATTATTAGAAGAAGATGCTGATGATGAATATTGTGGAAAAGGTAGAGTTTTAGGAGGATATCCTCCATTACCTTATTTTCCTAAGGTATTCCATGATGTTTTCATATTCTTTCTTATCTTCTTCTCCAATATTATTCTCCAATCTAAAAACAACTTCTCTACCTTGTCATCCATTTGGTAGAAATATTTTCTGAATGCCTTCTCATCTTCTTCCTGATAGTATTTATCTGTCATTTTCTTGGTCTGATGTGCATGCCCAAATTCTAGGTTAAAAGGCATGATATCTACATGATTAGTAAAGTCCAGGACCTTTTTAGTTAACTAGAAATAATTTATAATGTGAATTGTTCTTGTTACAGAGAGAAACTTCCTATGGCTTGGGGTGTACCATAATAGACACCTTTGACACTAGAAATCAATCTTTCCCAATATGCAAGATAAACCAAACATCTAACACTAAGGGATATCGACTTGTACCTTGTTCCAGACGGTTGAAGTAGATCCCTGTTGAGCTTTCCAGTTCATGCTTGTATTAGCAATTCGCTCTCAACAACAAACAAAACAAGCATGCTCTATAATAGTGTGTTAGACCTACTCTAGCATATATATTCAGTAATGCATAAACAATTAAACACATCCATGGATTCAATATTCATATTCAATTGCACACAATTGGACAAGAAAATATATTTCTATTAATAAAATTAGAGATTACAATAGTGACAACCTCTGTTGGCACGTCTATAAACCATAGAAACTGATTCCTCCACATGGGCCTCCATCACCTCAATCCTCCATCTCTTGATAGCAAGCTCACAAGCAAAGGGAATCTTGGGAAGAACACAAACTGCTCCAAAGGGACAAAGGGATGCAGACTCAAGTACAAGCAAACTGAGCCTTTGCTCTTCGATTCCTCCCCTTCAATGTATCCAAGGGGTTCCTTATATAACACTCCAAGAGGGTAATGGAGGGTTGGATCTGAGCGATCTCAAGGAATATGGAAGGCCAAGAGTCAGGATATTCAGACTCATATGAGGAAAATTCCAAAAATGTTTGGATTTATGCACACATCCCAATGTACACGGGTTTGAGGTCAAAAGTCACGTGTGCACGCGAGTATAGGTTTAAAAGTTGCGTACAACAATAAAAAGGGGTTTTTTAGGGACGATATTGGAACATAAAAGGATAATATAAGTCCATGGGGTATAAAGAGTCTGTAGAGGGATAGGGAAGGCCATAAATATATGATCAACCATGTGTGGTAAAATTAGCTATAACATATGCCCCCTAATGTGTAAGGTCAGAGGGGTAACATGATGGCCAAAATACATTATAAAATCCATCCCAGAAGTGGAGTAATGTAGACCCGGGTGGAAGAACTAGCCACTCATCAGTACAATACAATAATCAATCTCTGCATATGACTACAAATACATATAGTATTCCCAGATACAAAAGAGTGCAATGCCCATGAATAGGCATGATATACAAAATGTGACATGTGTGGTCATTGCCACATACAATATACAATAGATCTGTCTCCAAAGTTGATGAAGATATACAAAGGATAAATATATCCATAATAGTTGAAGATATACAATGGATTAAGATCTCCATAGTGGATGAAGGTATCTGATATACACTGGAATCAAATCATGAGAGCTGAAATCTAATGAACACTGGCACAATCAAGGAGGTAGCATATATGAAATGCTACCAAGCTGGAAGGTCTTCTGCATGACCCGATATGAGTACATGTCCTACTATGCGAATAGATGTTTCGAGGTCGAACATAGTAGTCCATCATCTGATTACTGGTCATTGATGTATACCATTAACAAATGCGAGATCACCCCCCGATAATGAAAATGGTAATCAAGGTACAGAGTGAAATCTAACAAGTGTGAATAGATGTGTTGAGGTCGAACACTTGAAAGAATCCATTTATGTGGGGATATTGATGTATTCCCAAAATTGTCGATTTCGAGAGAAGCTACCACTGATGACTGTAAGTCTCAAGGAACTCAAAGGACTCTAGACTCCTATTCCAGAATAAATGATCTGATGTCGATGGAATGGAATCCACTGGAAGGAGGGAATTAAGGCATCCCCCATCAACCAACACGAGGTACTCAACAATGCTGTATAATGTGGAAGAACAATATGTGCATGAACCAGTAACCGCACTGGGAATGACCGACATGCAAAGTCAAGATAACTGAGGAATGGCTGACTCAGGATTCAAGTTCCTTCGAACAAGAGAATAAAGGAGAATGGTGACAAAAGGTGGGAAGCACAGACTTAATATGTAAACTGGGACATATCTGTGACATAGGAGGCATCAAAAGAGGCTCCATAGGGACTGGAAGCTTAACCTGTCAGTGGACATAAACTTAGATTAATGAGTACAACTCCTAAAGTCAAACTAATAACCCAACCAACATATGTGATATACAGTGCTCTTTTTGTAGGAGACATGCCTCAACTGCTGCCAAAGATAACATCTTTTCCTGTCTAGATTTTTGGTTTTTTGATTTTTTTGGACTTTTCATATATTTTGAAAATCTTGAAAAAGAATACAAGTGCTTTATAGTACAAATCTAGGAGGCGACGAGTGGCAGGGGACAAGCAAACTAGTTCGAAGCAGTGGAACATGCCTATGCTCAATGCAAGGATATATGTGCAAGATAATGACACTCAGGGGAAGGTATCCTCCTGGTAAAAGGGATGGTCAAGTTGCAAAATATATGTAAAAAGGATCTACTTAGCTAGACACAAGACAAGCTCGAGCTATATGGTTGATAACTCAAAATCAGGGAGCTGACATAAAGCTCAAGAAGGAAAGAAAAACTCATGAAAATGCAATTACAACTTGATATATACAAGGGAGTCCCAAGGGAAATGGCCAACATAAATTTCAAGAGGAGTATGAAGCTCTTGCTCAAGGATATGGCGGGACTAAAAAATGGACTCCCACACCCTAAAGGAGAAATGTCCGCATGGGCACTAGATGCAATATGTGATCTAACTAGGATTCCCATGTATGTGAAATCTCTAGCATTCACATAACGCCACTTCTAACAGCAGCATAAAGGTTTCATGGCATCATGGAATGGGTTCGTACCTAAGGTTAATACGAAATGGTCATAAGGTCATGCAAAATGTAGGCGGATGTGAAATCCCAACTTATATGCCAATTTAGACATGGTACATGTAATAGACACAAACAGGTCGAAGTATCAATCAAACCGCACTCAAAACGGGCTCCTACAAAATCATATTAGTCCAAACAGACCAAAATGGTCAGAAATGGTAAAAAAGTATAGGAAGTGGGTAAAAATTTCAATTTTTTTTCTATAAAATAGTGAAAAATTAAAAAATTTCATACCATTTTGAAAATTCACCCACCATAGTGCATTTGTATCCAGAATTTCAAGAGCTGATTCAAGGAGCATCTTCCTATGAAATCAGTCCACGTTTGGTCCAGGTAATTACCCAAGCCCTCCTCTTTCACTTCATGCAAACATTTTAAATTTTAGTGGTCAATTTTTTTTATTTAGGACACCCCAAAATGTGCATTTCACCCAACACAGAAATAAAGTCTTTTTTTGTGTATAGGGTTGGGTATATGCAAAAAAGACCATGATACCCGCATATATACGCGGCTGTTTTGCAAACAGTCACGTACAAAGCCGCAAATGTGATTTTAAAAGGCAAATACTGATGAAACTCAAAAATGTTTGTGCAGGATGGTGCTGGAATGGAGAGAGAGGGAACATGGTGATGTCGAAGAGGCTGTGCAGGCTGATATGATAGCTCAAAAAGTGCTGAGGGCTTGTGGGTTATACAAATTTTGGTGCCTTGGAATATTGAGGGATAAACCAAGGCTACTCCAACTGCTAGTATACTACTGGGATCTAGACTCTGAAACCTTTCAGTTGGATGGGATGTCACTCAACATCAAGGTTGAGGACATATATTTTATCATAGGTTTGTCTCGGCAAGGGGAGGTGGTGAACCTCTGATCCCGCAGGCCATGAGGCAGGATGACTATAGAGGAGTACATAGCTGTGTATTTCCTTCCCAATACAGAGAAGGTTGGGATTCAAATATCGATAAACGCAATTCAGAACCCGGGGCTGAAAGCCATACTATTGGCATTGGGCAGGATCGTAGGTTTAGCATCAATCCACCAGGCCTCAAGGCCAATGATGTTCTATATAGTAGAGTGCATGCGACCCATGATATATGACTGGAGTATCTCACTATTAAGCAACATGAAGCAACAACTCAGTGACTGCAAGATGGGCAGGGTAAAGAACTTTGGGTTTGGCAGCATCTTGAGTGCATTCTTTTTTGAGAGGGTACTGGGGCTAAGCCCTAGAGTTGACATTGCTCCACACAAAGTTAGGGATCTAGCTCGGCTACGCTGGTCCAATGTCATGCAGAGACTGGGAGGGGGAAGGGTGGCTAACCCCTATCCATCAGACTTCTTCCTTTGGTGGCGGAGATAGATCATCGCCATAGATGACTTCCCCTATGCAGGGATAGAATTCCATAGAGATTCGGATATGCCCCTACCACCAGGATTAGAATATGGATACATAGGTAACGAACCCCAAATCATTTTTGTTCCAATGCTGACCTGTTTCGACTGTTTTGACCCCGATGTTGGAAGTCGGAACTGGCAACACAACTTCCCCAACTATTATCTCAACTCCCTACTCTCGACTTTTCGATGTCAGAAGTTGGAAACTGACATGGGATCAACAAAAATTTCATTTCCTCTCTTGAATTTTGATTGTGGCCTAATATGATTCAGAAATTGGATATAGATGTTGCTTCCACATACCACATGTCGAAAGGTAATCATCAAAGAGTCAAAACTTCAAAATGTGATAACTCCCACATCCGAATCCCAAATTAGACAAAATGGGTATCACCATAAATATCTCAGCATGATACATATGAAGATCTGTGGCCACCCACCTATTCCACTGGCTCAAAACAATTGTCCATTCAGATAGTTTCATAGTTATTTTTCTATGGTTTTTTGGGTCCCAAACTTTCGAGGCTGTTTTGAGTCCCTAAACGATGTTTTTTGGCAATTCGGTAGGCCATGTGGGTTTTAATGGCATGCATTTTGACCTATATGTAAGATGTAAATATGAGATAAACCTTTGCAATGAGATATCAAGCACCCAAATCGAAGATCATATGCAAAAGTTATGACCCTGGGAAGTTGATTATTCAACTAACCACCTTGGGGCCACACACTTTATGACTGTCCATATTCTAGGGTTATGTTTTGGAACTTTGGGGTTCTTTCCGTCATGATTATTATAAACATTCCCCTTTGGCATAATTTTGTATTTATCTTGGCACAGATGAGTGTAGAACCCACATCTCTTCTTAGAGATAACTACCACCTTTCTAGCTATTGTATTTACAGTCTATTCTATTTTTACCATTTAATAGAATATGTGTTTAATGTATATATGTTTTCATTGCAAATGTCTATGTTTACGGTTCTATATATGTTCTTTCATTTAGTTCAGACCTAAATCCAGATCAATGGTATCAGATCAATTTTCTCTTTGATTGTTTCTCGGTGCATGTCCCTAATGAGGTCAGGGTATAGAGAGTTGGGTGTCATACTAGTTTCACTTGGGGAATATCACTCTAAAATGGTGAGAAAATAAACATGAGAGGAGATTTGGAAATCGATTTGACATGACAACAAATAAAAATTAAAATAGACATGATGCCACCGAAATACATGAAGCACGGAGATTGTTGATTCACTTACTATATGTTTAATTAAATGTGTTGAAATAAAAAGGAGTAGGTTGAGATTGTTTATTTTATTCAATTTTTAAATAGATATAAGAGACTATAAGTAAAGGAAATTTCACTATAAACACAATAAAACTCCAAATTTGCATAATTTATTGGATATTCAACTAAATTATAAAAAAATAACACATTTACAAGACCTCGCAAAGTGATTGGTACCCTTCACAATTGCACGTTGGTAAGTGGTCCGTAAAAGAGGAATGAATAAGACGTGCAAACATAATCCAAGGTGAGAAATTAAATGAGTGTAAGCATATTTGAATCAAAATTTTGACAATCCTCCACCCTCATAGTTTTGGGAGTTCAAATTTGGTCATTAAGGCATATTGTTCCATAGTTTTTACACTTCCAATTTATCTAAAAACCAAGTTGTATTGTTCTTATAGAGTTTTGATGATTGATTTTGGAAACATAGTGTTTTAGTTGTGTCACTATAGGGAAAAGGCCTTGTAGTGGAGGTTATCGTGGAAGCCCATAAAAAAGATGTCGAAAATCCATTTATAGCAGAGGTTTCTAATGGAGGCGAGTGGGTGGAGGTTTAAGAAAATATTTTTAATCAATGCATTTACACAAAAAACATACTAGTGTGTTTCTTACTATATCGCAAAGTGTGGACCAAAATAATACTGCACCGAAATAGAGAATAAATATAAATCAATGTAAATTTAATTTAAAAACTCGTATTATTTCAATAATCGTTCATAGGTGTGTTTATTAGTATTAAACACAAATGTGAGTTTATAGTATAACACACCGGTATGTTTAGTACATCTAAACACACCGTGCTTTCAATTTATATTTTTAATAAGAAATCTATACCGGTGCACACAATAATCGTAAACACATTGGTGTATGTTTAATAAATAAATGCATCACATTCTACTACAAAGAATTTTATTGCAAAATTCACCTAAATTGCATTTACAAACCCTGCTTGACGATGTGTTGGTATAATATATGCACGGATGTGTTTGTATTTACCAATACAAACGCACTGATTGTCATAATTAAAGAATTCATCGAAAAATCTGTTATTATTTTTTAAAAACCCTATTATCCAGTGCATCGGGTTTTTCTCCCGTACCAGTGCACTTTACCTGAAACACACTGAAACAAGGTTTAATTAAAAACCAAATCGTGAGGTAAAATTCATTTTTACCACTACTCAGTGTGTTTTCTCCTAAGTGCAATGTGAGAAACCTCCTACAATAAATAATGAAAATGCACGATATAACAGAAATAACAGAGCACATAAGGAATTTTATTGATCGCATGCCACTTCGAGGGGGCAACCTTCTTTGAGCAAGCTCAATACAAAATAACTTGAGGATGCCTTCAATGGCCTCAACACATATTGATATACTAAGTATAATCTAAACAACTATTACTCCCCATGAATGTGGGATAATACAATATAGTCACGGGACAACTTACAAAGCATATGCATCCAATAAAAATATACTAACAAAATAAAGACAAGGGTTGAAATGGGTTCCTAACATCCCCTCCCTCTTAGAAAATCTTTGTTCGCAAAGATTTAGATGTGGAAATTGTTGCTGAATCTGAAGGAGTGGTTTCCATGTAGCATCCTATGGCTGCATGGCATGCCACTAAATTAAGACCTCTGTGATGGATCGAGAGTGAAGCTATGAGTGCGCTTATTGAGGATGGACTCCAGCTCCAAAATGATGGATCCTTCATTATCCACTTTTGGTAAAACAATTTGTGCTTTGATGATGGTGCCAATCACTTTCTTAAGACAAGAGACATGAAATACTGGGTGAATGCGAGAAGATGGAGGAAGTTCCAATTTATAAGAAACAAACCCAATATTCTGAAGAACCTTATATGGCCCATAGAAATTTGAAGCTAGCTTCTGACACCCTTTGAGTTTCAAGGAGGATTGCTTGTAAGGATGTAGAGAAATACAAACCATATCACCGACTTGAAAAGTGCACTCTGAATGGTGCAGGTCAACTTGTTGTTTCATGTGGTTTATTGCCATGTGAAGATTGTCCTGCAAAATGTGAAGAATCTAATCTCGGTTTTGAAGAACCGTGTCAATTGCCTGAACTAGTGAACTGTTGGTGGTGTATGGAAGGAGCACTAGTGGTGCCTGACCATAAACTACTTCATATGGAGTCATTTTAGATGCAGTATGGTAGGAAGTATTGTACCACCATTTAGTGAGAGGGATCCACTTTTCCCACTGATGCTCTTGTTGAGAGGTGAAGCAACGAAGATAAGTTTCCAAATATGTGTTGATGACTTCAATCTAACCATCTGTTTGTGGGTGACATCCTGAACTCATATTCAGTTTGGTGGAAGTGATGTGAAATAGTTTTGTCCAAAAATGACTTGTGGAAGTTGCATCGCGGTCTGAGACAATGGAAAAAGGGATTCCATGAAGACATAAGATCTGGTCCATGAAAATTTGTACGACTAAGGAGGCGGTATATGGATGTCTGAGAGTACAAAAATGAGTATTTTTGGAGAGGCGATCAACCACAACCAAGATTACGATATTCCCTCCATATTTAGGGATCCCTTCAATCAAATCCATCAAAATATCTGTCCAAATCCTTGTAGGGATGGGAAAGGGTTCGAGCAATCTGAGAAGGAATGTCGTTCCACCCTTGTGGTGCTGGAAGGTATCACATTCGGTCACCATATGTTGAATTTTCCATTTCATTCCCTTCCAAAAGAAGTTATGCCATGTCTATCCATACGTTTTGAGGAACCTAGTGTGCCCTACCGATGGAGAAGCACAGAGTTCATAGAAGATAACCTGTTGAAGGTTTGTGCTCTAGGGAAGCACCAGACTACCCTTGTATCTCAGAGAAGAACCATACAAAGAGTAATCCTGTAAAACAGAAGGTTTACTAGCCAACCATTGGATGATTTCAAATAATGAAGATTCATTGACATAGCCTTGCTGAACATATTGTAACCATTTTTGAATAGGCATAGAAATAGCTGAAATAGAAACATGGTCATCAAATTTGTGGGAAAGAGCATCCACCACAAGGTTGTCCTTACCCTTCTTGTAAGTGGTCTCATAGTCATAACCCATGAGTTTTCTAAACCATTTCTGTTGTGTTGGGGATGAGATATTTTGTTCCAGGAAATATTCTAGACTCCAGTGATCAGTCTTGATGCATAAATGATTCCCTAATAGGTATGTCTGCCACTTCTATACTACATGCAAAATATCCATCATTTCCTTTTGATATGTAGAGGCGGATAAATTCTTACCTGAAAGGGATTTGCTGGTGAATAAAATGGGAAGTTCATCTTGAAGGAGAACAACCATTATTGCAAGAATTACTCTCACTAGTGAAGGGCTTGGAAAAATCAAGCATATCTAGAACATGTGTGGTACACATAGCTTGTTTCAGTTTGTCAAATGCACACCAGAAACATGTGTCCATGTAAAATCATCCTTTTCCAGTAGAGTTGTTAATGGAGCTACAATCTTCCCATAATGCTTGAAAAACTTGCAGTAGTAGCCAGTCAGTCCCAGAAACCCACGAAGGCTCTTGAGGATGCGACCAATTTTTCATGGCATCCATTTTGGTAGGATCTATGTGAACCCATTGTGATGAAACAAGATGGATGAGATAATCTACTTTCTCTTTCCCAAAAACACATTTAAACTGTTTGGCACAGAGATGATGATCACAAAAACATTTGCAGTACAAGATCCAGATGTTGGAGATGCTCAACCCATGTTTTACTATAGATGGGGATATCATCAAAGAAGACTAGAATGAAGTTCCGCAAGTAGGGCCATAATATTTTAT
The DNA here is from genome assembly GCA_001517045.1 of Pseudotsuga menziesii. Classification (NCBI taxonomy): domain Eukaryota; kingdom Viridiplantae; phylum Streptophyta; class Pinopsida; order Pinales; family Pinaceae; genus Pseudotsuga; species Pseudotsuga menziesii. Next base: position 625,161 of record LPNX010829693.1, on the reverse strand, counting down.
TCATTAATGCCTGAAATGTGAAAGGAGCATTCATGAGGCCAAAGGGCATGACCAAAAAATTATAGTGGCCATCATGTGTATAGAAAGCCATTTTAGGGATATCATCCTCATGAACCTGAATTTGGTGATACCTAGAATGGAGATCCAACTTGGAGAAAAAATGAGCACCATGAAGCTCATCAAGATGCTCATAAACAACAGGAATTAGAAACTTATCCATGATTGTGATGTGATTAAGTTCTCAAAAGTCAATGTAGAGGCTCCATGACCAATATTTTTTTCGGATAAGAAGAACTGGTGAAGAAAATGAACTAGTACTAGGGTGAATAATACCTTGTTTCAGTAAGTCCCAAATGAGCATATCAATATCTGTATTTTGGTGAAACAGATAGCAATAAGGCCTGATGTTGGGAGGGACCCTTCTGGGAAGAAGCATAATACGATGGTACTCTGGTATTGAAGGTGGAAATCCCATTGGTTCAACAAAGACACATGCATATCGATCAAAATTTAGTTGTAGATCCAAGGGAGTAGTGGACACTGCTGTAGGTTGCATCTGAATGAAATGGAGCTAAGCGATGACACCATGTGATTTCTTCTTAGGGATATTTTCCATACGATGTGAACTGATGATGCTAAGAGACCCTAGTTGTAAGATCTTCAATGTGTGTTTTTCCCATTGACTGAAAACTACATCAAAAGTTCAGCGAAATCCCATAATATGAGTCCAAGTGTGAGTAACCATTGAGAACCCAAAACCATATCACATCCGCCTAAGGGCAAGGAAAACATGTCAGAGACAAGTTATAATATCCAATATAGATTCACACATTATGATACTTCTCTTTGCAAGGTAAGTTTCCCCCATTAGAAATCATGAATTCAAAGCTGGAGTAAGGATGGACAAAAAAATCAACCTATTTGGCAATCTAAGGGTGAATGAAGTTATGAGTGCTATCAGAATCAATGAGTATTGTAAGAGGGAGATTCTTGAAGAAACCCTTGACCTGCATGGTTTGTGTTGTGGTGAATCTAATCCATGAAGATATATATCTAGATGGTCATCTTGAGTAGAAGGGCTAATAGGCCACTGCTGAGTGTCATTCTCATCATCTAATAGATCCCAAGTCTCATCATAATTTTTAGGCGTAGGATGAGAATCCACATCCAAGAGATAGAGATTTTTCTTGACACATCGATGTCTCCATGTGAATTTCTCATCACAATTATAACAATTCCCATTTTCTATACATGCCCGCATCCTGGCTTTAGACAAATGATTGATAGGAGTGGTTAGAGGAGCTGGCGTGATTGGAGGCCTTTGGGGAACCGTATTTATCAATGGAACAAAAGTGGATTAGGGGACCTATTGAGCTATGATATTTTCCTCCACCAACTTAACCAACCATAGGGATTCCATAATTGTGTTAGGACATAACATTTTAACCTTAGATCGGATTGCATCCTTCAGACCATTGATAAAACAACTCCTGTAGAATGCATCAAACAATCCTTTTGTGTGATTGACTAGTTTCTCAAATTCTGTGTGATACTCCCTAATAGTTCCAGTTTGACGAAGTTCAGTGAGTTTTCCTGTGAAGTCATCAAAAGCACTAGGGCCAAATCATTTCAAAAGGAGTTGGAAAAATCTATCCAGTTTGGCTCTTCATGAGCCTTGTTGCACCAATGAAACCATTGAAGGGCTTCATTTTCCAAATGAAAGGATGCAAGTGGGACTTTGTTGACATCAAAAGTGTTATGTAGTCTGAAATATTGTTTTTCCATGTATATCCATCTAGTTAGATCATCACCATTGAAGTGAGGAAAATTAAGCATCAGCCCATGAAAATTGTTGTAAGAAGAGAACCCAGTGTCTATAAAAGACTCGGGTTGTCGTCTATTGTTCATGGCTAAATGCTAAAGATGGAGGTTGAGAAAGTTTTCAACCAGATCTTGGATTTTGGTCTCAAGGGAGGCAAGTTCTTCTTCCATTTTTTTGTTTAGTCAGGAATGGGTGACAACCATAACCATAAGTTTTTTTTGGAAATGGGTAGAAAAAAAAATAGAAGGGTTTTTAGAAAAGGAAAATTTGGAGTTGGAAAAAAATCGGGTGGGTAATTGGGGTTTGATTAGGTTTTGAACACTTCCTAAGACTTGAGGAAGAAGAAAATGAGAATTTCAAAAGTAGGATGAAATAATGAGAAAATTTGTCAAAGAGGGGCAAGGAAGCGTAATTAGGAAATGAACATTGGAAAAATTTGAAGGCGATTGGGTGAGAATCGAAAACGTTATGGAAAACCCTAAAAATAGACAAATGTGGAATTTTGGGATTCATGAATTCGAATTTCAGATATGGTCCTCAAGGAAGGAAATATGTAGAATGGAATTATAGTGGTTCCAGTGAATTTTCAAAGGAAACAAAGCTAAAACAAGGAAGACATGGTGAAAAAATAGATATTTATCATTTTTTTTCAGTGGAATTGATCAATGGCGGCTCTAGATAGATGCAATGTGCACTTTATCTACTGGAATTAGATATGGAACCCAGGTATGTTAGGATTCCTAAAGGTTCAAAGGATTCACTCAGCCACCAGTTATTTCTAATTACTTAGGTATTAGGGAAGTACCCCTCACTGCATGATTCAGGTAAAACTGATAACCACTTTGCCACAAACAACAACTCTTGGTTTACCTCACGAGTGGAAACTAGTCAATTGGGTAGGGGGCATTTTCATTTTTGCTTGGTAGGCCATCTCAATGGCCAACTACTTCGAGGTTCCTATGGTACTCCTCACAATGAGTTTTAGGGTTATTCCCAAGTACTTCGCACAGTTAAGTAGATAGGGGTTATTTCCTCACCCAAATGAACAATACATATGCAAAGAAGAAGCACTACTACAATAATAACAACTCTAGGAAGCACTGCAAAAAAAATTCTTTTTAACAGAAATTCCACCCAGTGAGCCCAAGAAAGTGCTCTCATACCAGATGTGATAAACCTCCTATAATAAATAATGAAAATGCATGATATAACATAAATAATAGAGAAAAGAAGTAATTTTATTGATCGTAGGCCGCTTCGAGGGGGAAACCTCCTTTTAGCAATCTCAATACAAAATAACTCGTGGATTCCTTCATTGGCATCAACGAGTTCTTATATACTAAGTCTAATCTAGTTAATTATTACTCCCCATGAATGTGGGGTAATACAATATACTCATAGGACGACTTACAAAGCATATGTGTCCAACAAAAATATACAAACAAAATACATAGAAGGTTTGACACGAGTTCCTAACATGCACCGGTGCGAAACCTTACCAACTTGGATGACCTGACATCTGTGGTCCATGTGCACACATTCTTCATATGTATAGGCTGCTGCTGCTAGTTTGAATTTTGACAAATGGTGGTCAAAATTCAAATTTTTTATACATCACCAAGAGGCCTCCCCTAAGGGACATTTAGCAATTAAGTTGTTTCGTACCTAATAATTTAATTTTTTAACTGATTAAATTTTTGAATTAAGCCTTAATTTTCTGTATTTAAAAAAAATTCAAAAATTATGCTCGGTGCGCTTGAGCTGTTCAGATTGCATCAGACTACGATGTACCTTGTAAATTTTTACAGGTCCCACCAAAACTGTGCGAGCCGAATAGATGGAACAAACTATTTCACATAAATGTATAATAAAAAACATAAAATTTGTAAATGGAAAACATAAAGTATTAAAAAAAACTAAATTATTTGAACTAAACGCATTGACAATATATTATTTAACCATTTTACAAAATTCTAATGTTGACGTGCTCATTCCACATCAGTACATTGTTATTAGTGCTCTGACGTGACATGGGAGCACCGACATTACATTTATTGGAAATGGTTAACATTATGTTCATAAAATGGGACGCACCAGTGCCCTAATATGATTTTGGTGCACCATTAGGCCCATTTTTTAAATTGTACTAGTGTGTCAGATATTTGATGCACTGTTTAAATTAATTTTAAATATAATAAAATATAGTATCGATGTGGTAGGATTGTAATAGAGCACCGTAAGTGGTGTGTTTGTGCAAATAAAGCACCATGGATGGTGCGCTTCTATTATTCTATTGCACCGGTAGTAATGGTTTATTTTTTTCAAAAACAAAATGTTAATGATGTTACTAAATATTATTTTAATTGTATAAAATATGTGAAACATAGACATGAGACGTGACATGCTGCTCAATAGGAGAGTATTGTCAGGAATATATCACCTTCTATGGATAGAAGCTGTTCCTCTGGTCTAAATGGTTCAGATCCATAACAAAAGAGTGAATGACAAAGGTTGAAGACCTTCCCTGAATGTTATAGACACCTTGAATTATACTTTGATGAAGGGCCTGTGTACCTGTAGAACACATCAAACATACAAAGACATCAAAGATACCAGAAAATCATCTATACATTCATACTAGTGACTAAGGAATCCAATAACATATATGCGAGATCCGTACAACAAATATGTGGGAATGAAATCAGCTTTGAATTAGAAAATAAATGAAAGAGCTTACAACCATGTGCCTTAGTGTTGATGCACTCTTTCACAAGACTAGCACCTTGTCCCCTGACAGCTCCAACTTGCTCCATAATTGCTCTCTGATGGATTAAAGCAAAGGTATCAATTCAACAACATAACTTTACTTTCTTCTCTCCCCCTCAACCATGTAGTATGAGCTTGTATTTATAGGGCTCAAATGGATAGGATGGTTGAGAGATTGGTGGGTGAGGTGGCCACAAGATCCTACAAAGAGGGATCTCAACCTTAACCAACCTAGGTGAGTAGGGATAAGGTTAGACACGAGGCTCTTGTTCTAGAATCCTCGAGAAACCTTTTTTTTCACTTTTTACCAAGGGCACTGCTTATATTCCTTTATGACAGAGCGGTGATGGGTAAGAACCATGTCAACAACAAAGGTGAAAGGCAGTGGCACCACTTGGTTCTCACATAAGTAGGGCGGTGTTGAATAAGGTACTGCTTATCTGCTTGAGGGTAAAAGTGATGCTACAATTTTACATGTTGAAACAACAGCTAGAGCAGGACTCTCTTCAAGTTTTGTGATAAAAGGGAAAATTGTCTGAGTTAGGGATCTCATCACATGTTGGTGACATATTTTGAGTGTAACAGAATGCCCCCCAAAGCATGAGGCTAGAGGGATATGATAGTCAAGAGCTTTGATAGAGCAAGTTATCACAACTTGATTGGAGCGTATCATCGAACAGGCATTTTCAATACATTAATACTTTGACTTTATGAATAAATGTAACCTCATCATGGATGCAGACCAATACAAGGCAGATCCATGAGAGGAATAAACAACCATGGCTGCTAGAATACAGCGTAGATCCATGTGATAGAGGACTCAAACTTGGAAATAGCTACTAGATATACAATGTAGATCTATGTCATACAGACACAAATTTGAGCATAGCCACGACTGTACAAATGTGGATCCATGCTGGTACTTCATACAATATACTCCATCGCAACCTGGGAAGAAAGCTATGAGCGCTTAACAAATACCCAGGGTCTTTGTCTTGTCTTCCATAAAGTACGATTCTATCCATGTGATTACAATGTTCCGAAGTTGAACATGGTAGAAACCACTTGATTACCGGTCAATGATGTGAACCATTAACAAGTGCCAGGGAGATCACCATTGATGTCAATGATTCCCAAGGTACCCTAGTACATTCTACTAAGTGTGAACAGAGGTCTTGGTGTTGAACACCTAGAAGAGTCTTCCAATCAAAGGCCAATGATGTGAACCTTTGTGGATAGTGAGATAATTTGTCATTAAGGCATACATATCTCAATGTACTAAACTTGTTTCTAAGACTATTTCCTGGATGATGAGTTGACGTTGACAGGAATAGTCTCGTCGAAGGAGCACCATGATGAATCCCACATCAATGACACAAAAATTGGGAACCAAGTTTTGGAATGTTGTAGATAATGTAACCATAGGACTGACTCAAATTAAAGCCACAAAAGCTATTTTAACTGTAGAGGTAAAATTCTTTCTTCCTTTGAACATTGGGCAGCACAACAAAATACTTGGAAGAACGACTAGACCAGACAGACACACAATGCAACAGTGGACAATGCATTCTTTTGAAAGACTCAAAGGAGTTACATGACTCATGAAAGTGGATCGACTTGTAAGTTAGCTGAATACCCAATTGACTGAATGAAATGCAGACAAGTGACATGTTCAAAGGTGACAAACAACTGCCATTATCGCAAAATGATTCCCTTCCCTTAATTTCCCCATCATGATTGATGAGTGCCTCTTTTCATTTTTATGAGTTCAAAAAGGGTAACAAACACTCATTTTAGCTCATCCGAAGATAAGTCCATTCCCATATATTTCACGAACCTGAGAAAGGAGGGGTTCATTCCCAAAGAAGGGTCTCTTAGTGTTTAATTTAACGAGTCTAATGAAAGCAAACTCGGTATTGTTCATGTTTAGATATTCTGAATGAAGATGAAAGAAAACTCTGAAGGGTCCTTTTTCGTATGATTTAGTCCCCAAGGCTCGAAAAAGTATAAAACAATACCTTAGAGAACTCTTCCAGTCATGATTTGCTGGAGCGTTCCTTTTTTGTAAATAGTCTATTCGAGCCGAAAAAGAGATAACCTACCGTCGGAAAGACGACTCTTCAAGTACTTTTACGAGTATGAAGAAGACAACTACTCGAAAATATTTTCATATTTAGGGAGTCCAAAAAGAGCTTAAAGGAGACTCCATTAGGTCTCTTTTTTTGCATGAGTGGTTTTACGAGCCTAAAAAGAATCAGAAAAATGACTCAAAACTTCGATACTAAGTTTTGGGAGCATGACCAAAGTGTTGAAACAAGCGCTCGAGGAATTTTTTCGTTTTGTGGAAGTATGAAAAAGCAAAAAATGAACTTCCCATAGATTTTTATTGTTTTCATTTCTACCCATGCAAAACTCAATAGCAATGTTAATTTCTCAAAAAATGACTTTTAATGAGTCATATAGATGGATTTACTATTGATAATGATTAAAATATCAAAATGACATTAAAAAACCCTAAAATAGCTGTATAAAATTCATTTCAAATAGTAAAAATCAAAACATTTCACTATTTACCACTAGCCAAGAGCATTTTGGAGCAACTTTGAACCAGATCTTCAGCTGCTGATTCCGGGAGATACGATTGTCCGATTTGAGCGCCGTCAGAGCCAGGTAAAAGGCAAAAACCTACTATTTCACTTTTGAGTATTTATTTTTGGTTTTAGGAGGTTTTTTGGCCTTTTTTGGTAGGACCTAATCTTAAAATGTGGGCATCGCTCCTGCCTCTTACAGGATAGGTTGTGCACTGTGAGAACGACGCTTCCAATACTGCACTCAGGCGGTGCCATCGCTCTGTGCAAATAGGGATTAGGTAGTGCCGGCCGTGAGCTTAGAAAAATGTAGAGATAGGAAAAACAAAATCTTTTGATTGATTTTGATGATTAGATATGTTTTTAACTAGTCCATCAATGGTTTTTGGCAGGTTTTCAGCGGTCGAAAATGGTGATATGGAAGGAACAACAGCATGATGATGATGATGCCCTTGCTGAAAGAGATGCGGGATGTATAGCCACATTAAGATATTTCATCCTCCTCAATTTCTTTCACACACCTAGTATGGTGTCTCATGAGAGATTGCTGTAGTATATACTTCATATGTGGAATCTGGACCAACAATACTTCGAGGTGGGGGCACATGTGTTGACCATTGAGGTAGAAGATATCTACTTCTTGACTGGATTGTTGAGATGAGGAACCTTGATTTCATTGACTAGTTCCCATGGAGGGGAAGTGACTACTCAGGAGCTGATTGATTGCCACTACCTTCCTGGTACTAGAACTTCAGGGAAGAATATTCCCACCAAGGAAGTAGTGGATGCTCCTCTTCATACACTCCTTTTTACCATGCAGAGGGTGGATGGAAGCAAGGGGCCTCATCAGGATTCTAGAGTGCATATGCTATATGTGATAGAGGCGATGGATCCTACAGTGTTCAAATGGGCAGAGGCATTGTTACCGGTATTTAAATACCAAATGATCAAGTTTCAGCAGGGAGAACTGAAATAGTTTGGCTATGGTTCTCTCTTAGATTGTTTCTTTTTCAAGTGGGTCCCCCATTTGAGGCCCCAGGTGGTTTTGACTGAGTTGAGGGCGAGAGACCCTCGTATGCTAAGGTGGGTCAGGATCATGGCCCATACAGAAGCAGGTAGAGGGAAGGTGAAGTTTTGAGCTCCATTATTTCGATGGATTAGTGACCAGATCCAAATGGTTGAGGACTACAAATATGCAGGAACTAATTTTAAGGGAGACCCTAACCTACCACTTCCACCCGGCGGGAAGTGGGGAGACATAGGTAAGAAACAAAACCCTAAGATAGTTATTTATGTTTTTATCTTTTCAAATGTTTTTTTCTTTTTATGTATATTAATGAGACCTAAAATTTTCATGCAGATGTTGGAGTCACGTGAAATGGGGGATCATCCCCACTGGACAGATGAGTGGGTGCTCGATTTGTTCAATGGGGTGATGACCCAATGGGGGAGCTAGAGGAAAACCTAGAGAGGTTGAATTTGGACATCCCAGATGCATCCATTGATGACCTTTTGATGCACTACTAGAGGCATACTGCAGGAGTGCCAGGCCACTTCAGCCGCCTGCTACATAGAGTAGTGCGGGATGTGATGTGTTACCACGAGCATCACTAGGTATTACATGATGTATTACTGAAAGCTTCCATAGATTTAGATTTTTGTTTGTTTTTGTGCTTCCTGAAAGCCAGGGTGCTTCAGATGAGGTCTCGTGACCTATTTTTTGTAAAAAACACTTATATATATACAGACTTTTCTTCTGTTGTTTACACGCTTCAAATGGAAAATGTATTTTCATGAGTTTTATATGTTTAAACTGTTTATTTACAATGCTATTAACCATGTTTAAATTTTTATGTTATGATTGGGAAATATACCAATCTAGGATATAGTTTGCTAATAAATCAGCAACTGTGTTGTCTGCACTAGGGATGTGCCTATAAGTAATAAATTCAAATGATCTTTCCAATAAATGTAACCTCCAATAGAGACAGAGTAGTATAGGGTTTCTGATGGTGTAGAACTGATTTAAATGAAAAACCACCAATTGCGAGTCCATAGAAACTACCAAGTTACGAATGTCCCAGGATGCAGTCTCAGTCAAAAGACCTATGACTAATTCATACTCGATGATGTTGTTAGTAGCATGACCAATAAAAACTGCTCCCAGAATCACTAATTCATGTGTAGGGGAATACAAAACCCAAGCCGCTGAAGCAAGGTTCAGGGTATGGAAGGAGGCACCATCAGTAAAGCCATAAAAATCCATCTGATCTGCATAATCAAAACATGGTATAAACACTCTAGACAAAAAAACTCAAAAACCATATTGAAAATACCAAACACATTGAAAAGTCAAATAATGTACATATATACAAGTTACCATGCATGAATGATTTAGGCATAGTACCTCTTCAGGTACAACCCATTGCAAGGTTGCCAAAAGGGGATTCCATCATAATCCACGAGCTCGTAGGCCCCTTTCTCTAAACTTTGGAAACGATAAAAGGACCGTACCACATCGATTCAAACTTCCCTTTTCCTAGTTTTTCATGTTTCTGATAGTAATTTAGGACTAGGTTACCTTCATTAAACACACAAGGTTCAACCAATTTACCATATTGTGCCTTGACACATTTCTTATGCGCCTCATTGACTAAGGCGACATCTCTTCTAGTTCTGTCAAGATTAGTCAAATATAAAAATATTTTATCCTCGGTAGAAGTATTAGGGAGAAGTTCGACGGCAAGTTTCAAAGACAGAATCTGACATTGAATAGGTAGGACAAATTTTAGTCTGTATACTAACTAGAATGGTGTAAAACCACTCGTTGTTTTTAATGAAGTTCGGTAAGCCCAAAGAGCGGAGAAAAGAGTCTGGTTCCACTTGGATTTGTGATCTCCAACCATCTGACGTAGCATAGTTTTTAGAACTTTGTTAATGGCCTCAACTTGACCATTAGCTTGTGGATAATAAGGAGTTGAGTTTTCATGATGAAAACCCAATTTAGCACTTAACTCTGTCATCATCTGATTCTGAAAATGTGATCCGTGATCAGTAATGATAGACTGAGGAACTCCAAACCTATCTATTACATGGTTAAAAAGGAAGAGGGCAGTAGTGTTACCATCCTCTACATATGTAGGCATAGCTTCATCCCACTTAGTGAAATAATCCACAGCTACAATGATGTAACCATGGCCCCCGGCTGAGGTAGGCTTACAATGTATGAAATCTATCCCCCATTTGGCAAAAGGGCCAACGACAATGACAGGGTGTAATGGAGCAGGGTGGGTGCACTTTTTCGGATAAAAGTGTTTACAGGGTGGGAATTTCTTAACATCCTCATGACAATCTTTAAAGATAGAGGGCCAGAAATAGTGAGCGCGAAGGATTTTCTGAGTTGTAGCCATCCCAAAAAGATGACTGCCACACGCTCCAGAATGGTAGTAATTAAGAACTTGTTCAAACTCGTCATGGGTGAGGCATCATTGGAGAATGGTATCAATACCACATCTATACAATGTATCATTGAGGATAAGATTGTACTTTGCATGGTGATGAATACGACGACGATCCTCACGAGATATAATAGGATGAAAACGTTGTGTCTAGAGATAAGTGATAAAATATCCATACCATGGCTTAGTTTTGCTTATTAGGAATAGAAATTCATCTGGGAATGAATCACTGGGCTCAGGATTTGCTAAGGCATAGGGAAGATCACACATCAATTCTGCATAAACCAATGATTTATTGGAAGTAGCTTTGGCAAACTCAAGGTCAAACTCCTGTAGGATGACAATCCATCGAGAGTACTTGATCCCTAGAACCTAACGAGTTAAAATATAGTATATAGTGTTTTGGTCTGCGATTACAATAGTAGTGCAAAGAAAAATGTAGTGACGAAATTTTTGGAAAGAAATGACCATTGTAATTGCTAGTTTCTCCACACGCGAGTATGAGGTTTCAAAATCGAGAAGATTTTTACTAGCATAATAAATCATGTGTTCTAGGCCGTTTAGTTCCTCTTGGGCTAAAACCATTTTGATAGTAGTAGTAGAGGTGGAAACATACAAGAGAAAATCCTTCGAATAATCTGGGGGGTGTATCACTGGTGAATGGGTCAGAGTGTGCTTAAGATTATCGAAGGATTGCTGGGCCTAGTCATCCCAGAAGAATGGAGAATCCTTCTTAAGGAGACGCATATAACCATGTGTTTTCTCAACAAAGTTACAGATAAAATGATGAATAAAGTTTTCCTTTTCTTGTAAACTTTGGAGTTCAAGCAGGTTGGTAGGGGCAGGTAAAGCGAGTATTGCAGCAATCTTTAAGGGATCGATCCGAATACCATCCTTGGAGACTATGAAGCCTAAGAGACGTCTCGTTTCAACTCAAAAAACACATTTGTGAGGGTTAAACTGTATTCTATAATGACGACATCTCATGAAGATAACTCTAAGATGTTGAGGATGGTCTTCCTGTTGCTGTGAATGCACGATGAGATCATTAAGCTACGGCTCCATGATGTTCTTAATGTCATGAAACGCATAAGACATAGCATGCTAGAATGTAGCCCCAACATTATTAAGACCAAAGGGTAACTTCCTGTAGGCAAAGGTTCCCCACAGGCATATAAATATTGTCTTAAGCTGATCGGTAGGAAATATCTCAATCTGATTGTAGCCGTAAAAGCCATCCATAAATGAGAAGATGACACTCCCAACACAGTTATCAATAATCTGATTGATGTGTGGAGTTGGAAAGTTTTCCTTGGGACAAGATTTATTCAGATATCAGAAATCAATATAGACTCGAATAGTTCCCTGGTTTGTTCATAGGAACAATATTCGATACCCATTCCGTTAGGGGTATAGGATAGATAAATCCTGCCTTCATAATATTTTTGACTTTAGCTTTGATAGCTGCAACCTTTTGCAGATGGGCTTGTATGAATTTATTCCTAACCAGTCTAGCCATAGGATAGGTTTTGATCTCATGGACTGCAATGGATGAATCTTTCCTAGGCATTTCTTCATAGGACCAGGCAAAAATATCTCGAAATTATTTAAAAAGTGCTTTATACTCTTCAGTTTCATCTATTGAACAGCTCTGCCCTATGTGAACATGTTCAATAGTTCTAGACTTGACTGATATGTCGATTGGAACCGTTTTGGTAATGTTGCATAAATTTCCTTCAAACTCAGAATCTTGCAACAAGATAGGTGTTTTCAGATCATCGATAATATCAGTACCCAAAAGAGATAAAAATCATTATCTGCCAAACTGGTATTGGGGAGGAATGAAGATCTATGATGGTATCCTCCCATACGAATGTACTTGTATTCATAATCTCTATAATAGAATCATCTGATGGAAAAGTATGCAAGAGATAATCTAGAATAGGAAGTGAAGGTTCTAACCAGTAGGCAGGTGGTAAGGATCTGAGGCCACTAGATGAAGATAATCCGTAGGATCATCGGAAACAGATTGGATGGCATCATAAACTGCTTCATGCGGGCTAAGGGAGGATGTCTCAACAACTTGTTTACCCTTAGGATCATAATTAAATGAAGAGATCATATTGGTGTTGGAGACATTTACCACCATACACACTCTTTTTGGTCAAATTGGCCTAGTTAAATCACTATCCTAAGTATTATTGACATTAAATGACATCAGTGGAGCATTAAATGTCATCATCTAGTCTCACCCATGCCTACCTTTAGTCAAGGAGGCCAACTTAGCCTTATCCTACATTCAGGGAGGCTAACTGGAGCACTTCGGGGGTGATCTGAGTGATATTAATGCACCTAATTGCTAACTGGTGGTTACAATCAGTTAAACAGGTCAGTTAAGGTGCCTCCTCTCATTAAATATATAATTTAATGATTATTTAATGAACTGGAGTCAACAGGGGCACCTCCACCAACTTCTGATGTGCAATTCAACTTTAGTTAACCTCATCGAGGTTCATTGGAGTCAGTGTAGTGCTACCTCTTGATGGTTGGTGAGCTGTGACATGTGTCTGATCTCTTTTAGTTGAGACTCAGTCATTTATTGCACTCTAACTTTAGTTAGGGTTAGTTGAGTCAATTAGGGTTTTTATCAGTGGTTAACTGAGTTGGACCATGGCTTACAGTCAGTTAAGCTAGACTCACTCATTCAATTCGAATGACCTCCTTGAGGATTTGAATTGCTCATTCATTCATGCCTATAACATGACATTGTAATTGTAATCATTCATTCTTTATGTGAATATAGAGTGGCTACTATTCCTGTAGACCGATTACACCATTTCATGAGTTATTTGTTGATTAATATTTGATGAGAATGATGCTTTGTTCCTATATCAATATACAAGATTAATATGGTATCAGAGCTTACGGTGGGATGAAGCTCTATCTCTTAAAACAAGCTTTTTGACAGATTTTTGCATCAAATTTGAGCAATAGCTCAAAAATCCAGCACTGCACCAGAAGCCAAGGCTCACCACTTAATACCCCAAGTAAATAACTTGTTGATCAAGCTTTCTTGATTGACTATGCTGGGTGTGATGAAATCCTAAAATGTGTAGGCTATCCAACCTTACATTTCCCTTTCTATTTTGATTTTCAGGTTTCTACAGGTGAAGCATTCGCTCCAACACATCCAGATGGCCTCCTCAGTAGATCTCTTGACTCCATACATTTTCCACTAATGGAAAGGTGATATGGAGATTTAGCTGCACTCCAGAGGACTTTTTAGAGTCACCATGGACACTGAATATGAGCCTGGATCCACCATAGAAAAATCAATATTCTTGAACAAGGGGGATGAAGCCTTCGGTTTCTTGTGCCTCTCTATTTCCCGAGATTTCTCTTCCATCTTATGGGATTGAAGACTTTGAAAGAAATATGGGACAAATTGGAGACTCTATACGGAAATCATGATGACTTAAGGGTTTACTAGCTCAAAAATGAACTCATGTCTCTCCAACCCTATTATTTTGAGACTCTAAATGATTTCTTCACAAAGTTCAAGCATAGTGTTTTACTCTTGAAGCAATGGAAAGTGGAGAAGGAGGATGATCAGATCATACTTTCCCTACTCTCCAAACTTGGGGCTGATTATTCAGTTTTTGTTTCTACATTCCATGCGGGGAAGCTCACAACCCCTGGATGGAAGATGCCTACACTCAATGCCTTCATTGAGTCCCTAACAAGTGAACATGACAAGCTTGTCCAGATGGGGATCATCCAATATTCCCATGATCAAGCCATCCATGTCTCATGGCCCAAAGATCTAAAGGGTAAAGGAAAGAAACAAAATAATAAAAAAACTAAATTTGATGCTCCTAAACCTAGAGTTGAAAATCAGCAGCATGATGAGTCTTCCGGCTCAAGGAAGAACAAAGGAAAAGGGTACCATGGAAAGGAAAAAGTCAAGTGTTCTTATTGCGGGAAGGGATTCCACCCTAAACATGCCTATATGAAAAATAAGCTTGATGAAGCAATCTCTCTCCTTGAGAGAAATCACATCAATATTTCGGAGAGCTTTCAGAGAAGGGGTCAGCAAGATCGGGAACCACAGCATGAAAAAGGTCATGCCCTCATGGAAAGCACTTCGAAGTCCAAAGAACTCTTGATTGATTATGGAGCTTCAAACCACATGATGGCTGAAAGAGACATATTTTCATCCTTGGAGATCAGAAAATCTATCCCCATCCACATGGAAGATGAATCCACCATCATTTCATAAGGACAAGGTACTGTAGATCTTGAAAATGGTTTTTTCTCTAATGTTTGGAATGTACCGTCTCTGGCATCAAATATCCTTAGTGTCTATTATATGACACATACAGGAGTGTCTAAGAGATTTTATTTTAGCCCAAATGATGTTGAGATAACAAAAATTGCATCCGGGAAACTCATTGCTAAAGGTCTTGCAAACCCATCATGCAAAAGCCTATGAGTTCTCTCACTTTGTTGCGGATGCAAAGACCACCGCTCTGCTAATTCATGGAAATGATGTTAGTAGGCCATGGAATGAGAGGTTTGGCCATATTAATTTCAAATATTTGCAGCAATTACAGAAAAATTCCATGGTTGAAGGCCTCCCGGTCATCAAGGAAACCACGAGAATTTGAAAGGGCTATGTGATTGGAAAACACCTTGAGCATAAGTTCGATCGGGGGAAGGAAAACCGAGCTACATGCATATTGGGGCTGATACATTTTGACATCAGCGGTCCTATTCCTATCACATCCATGAATGGATCAAGGTATATTCTTACTTTTATTGATGATTTTTCAAGGTATACATGGGTTTTCTTTCTCAAAAAGAAGTCTGAAGTACGTGAAAATTTTTCTGAATTGAAGGCCTTGATCGAAAATGCCTCTGGGCTTAAGATGAAGATCTTGAGATCTGATAATGGAGGGGAGTATGTCAGTAATGAGTTTCTGTACATATGCTCCCAAATTGGTATTCAAGTCCAACATTCAATTCCCTACACTCCCCAACAGAACGCAGTAGCGGAAAGGAAGAATCGGTCTCTCAAGGAGATGACCACCTATATGTTGGAATCCAAGAAGCTTGATGCAAAAAATTTGTGGGCTGAGGCCATGAATGCTGTAGCATAAATTCAGAATATGGTGCCACACTCATCCATGAAAGGGAAGACCCCTTTTGAAGCATACTTTGGACACAAGCCGGATGTGTCGAACCTACGGGTGTTTGGGTCCACTGCATGGGCCCAGATTCCGCTTGATAAAAGAAGGGCTTTGCAACCGCAAAGCATAGAATGTCTATTTATTGGGTATCCTAATGAATCTAAAGGTTTCAAGATTCTGGATATCAAGACTAAACATATCATCATTGAGAGAAGTGTCAAGTTCGATGAGCCTCTTCAAGAGGTGCAACTAGTGAAGGAGAAAACTACTGAATTTCCTTCCTATTCTACTGAATATTTGGATGATGAAATTGGGGGTGATGACCCTGATTTGGATCCTATAATTTCTGATATCAGTGTGCAGAAATAATCAGATGTTGAATCAGAACCTGAAGTGCAAAATCATCTTCCTACATGGGCCCAACAAACACTCTCCTCCGCAGGAGACAACATTGGAAATCCGGATGATCCAAGGAGAACCCGGTCTGATTTCCAAAGAGCAGGTATTGCGCTCTCTTGTCCTGATAATTTGCTGTCCAAAAATTGCGATTTGATGATTATTTCAGATCCAAAATCCTACTATCATGCTCAGAAGGATTCGATATGGCAAGTTTCCATGGATGAAGAGATGAATTCTCTTCAGAAAAACACTACTTGGGAGCTAGTTTCTTTTCCTCCGGGAAGGAAATTGGTTCAATACAAGTGGGTGTTTCAGACAAATTTTGCTTCTGATGGAAGCACATGAAAATATAAGGCAAGGATGGTGGAAAAATGTTTCTCTCAGGTCCAAGGAGTGGACTACCATGAGACCTTTGCACCGGTTGCAAAAATGGACTCCATACGCCTTGTTTTGGCAATTTCAGCATCCAAGCACTGGGAAGTGCATCACATGGATGTTAAGTTAGCCTTTATACATGAAGATATTCATGAGGAGATATACATGAATCAGCCTAAGGGCTACATCACTGATCCATCTTTGGTTTGCAAGCTGAAGAAGTCACTATACGAGTTAAAACAGGCCCCAAGAGAGTGGTATTCCAAGATGGATGCCTTCCTTCTCTCGCAAAACTTTCAGAGATGTAGATCGGATCAAAATGTGTATTTACAGCAGTATGATGGTCATATAATTATTAATTTTTTTATATGTTGATGACTTACTGATCACAAGTAGCACAGTTTCCTCCATTTCATCCATCAAAACTGATCTCCACAATGCCTTTGAAATGAGTGATTTGGGGCTTCTAAAACAAATTTTGGGGCTTGAAATTGAGAAAAATTATGATGGGATTATGGTAACTCAGTCCAAATACATTTAATACCTATTAGTAAAGTTTAACATGGCTGAATTTAGGCCTGCACCATTTCCTTTCCTTTCAGGGATCAACCTTGAAGAAGGAAAAAGCACACCTCCCATGGACTGCACTATCTATCGACAACTGATTGGTAGCTTGTTGTACTTAACACATTCTTGGCATGATATTTGTTATCTCATGAATGCTATATCAAGATACATGCATCAGCCTCATGATATTCATTGGAAGGCAGCCAAGAGGATCCTCCAGTATATTGAGGGAACCAGGACCTACGACATTCACTAAGTTGCAGACTCCGAGCTAGAGTTGGTTAGATACACAGATTTCGATTGGGTGGGTGATTCTATTGATCAGAAGTATAATTTTGGATATGTATTCATGTTTGGTGGTGGCCCCATTTTCTGGTCAAGAAAAAAGCAGGCTGCCATAGAAATATCTTCAGCAGAGGCCGAGTATCGAGGAGTGGTGAATGCTTGCATCCAAGCAGTTTGGTTGCAAGGCATTATTTTAGAGTTTGATCTTGGTAGTACTTTGTCCACTGTCCTCTTTTGTGACAATCAAAGTGATATTAAGATATCCATGGATCTAGTTACCAGGTAGAGGACCAAGCATGTAGATATCCAT
>LPNX010829693.1:522784-607285 GCA_001517045.1 Pseudotsuga menziesii | reverse complement strand
CACCATACACACTCTTTTTGGTCAAATTGGCCTAGTTAAACCACTATCCTAAGTATTATTGACATTAATTGACATCAGTGGAGCATTAAATGTCATCATGCAGTCTCACCCATGCCTACCTTCAGTCAAGGAGGATAACTTAGCCTTCTCCTACATTCGAGGAGGCTAACTGGAGCACTCCGGGGGTGATCTGAGTGATATTAATGCACCTAATTGATAACTGGTGGTTACAATAAGTTAAACAGGTCAGTTAAGGCACCTCCTCTCATTAAATATATTATTTAATGAACTGGAGTCAACAGGGGTGCCTCCATCAACTTCTGATGTGTAGTTCAACTTTAGTTAACCTCATCGGGGTTCATTGGAGTCAGTGTAGCACTACCTCTTGATGGTTGGTGAGCTGTGACATGTGTCTGATCTCTTTCAGTTCAGATTCAGTCATTTATTGCACTCTGACTTCAATTAGGGTTAGTTGAGTCAATTAGGGTTTTGATTAGTGGTTAACTGAGTGTGGACCATGGCTTACAGTCAATTAAGCTAGACTCACTCATTCAATTTGAATGACCACCTTGAGGATTTGAATTACTCATTCATTCATGCTTGTAGCATGACATCGTAATTGTAATCATTCATTCTTTATGTGAATACAGAGTGACTACTATTCTTGTAGACCGATTACACCATTTCATGAGTTATTTGTTGATTAATCTTTGATGAGATTGATGCTTTGTTCCTAGATCAATATATAAGATTAATAATTGGCTATTGCTGTTTCTATGCTAGAAGGGGTTGACAGAAACACGCCCATGAGGGCAGAGTCTTTCAACATCCCTACCCCAATCGACTGGTAAGGAGGAGGAGATTGACCTAGCAAAGGGATATTATTCGTCGTAGGAGTGGTAACATTCGATGTACATAAATCAAGTTGATCAATTGTTACAATTTTTCCCAAATGTGAAAACTAGAGGGTTCTAAATACCGTCGAGGCAATAGCGGTCATAGCATAAAGCCAGTTTCTTCCTAGGAGAAGATTATAGTCTAATGGGGAATCCACTACTTCTACTTGAATAGAAACAATTTCCCCCCTGGCTCAACTGAAAGGGTTAGCATGAGACCATAGGGCTGGAAACCTCTCATGTCAAAGGATTTTAGTGTTTTCAGAGATTTTACAATCTCAAGAGAGCCAATGGATTTCCAACAGGACAAAGACAAAATAGAGGTTGAAGCACCTTCATCTAGAACAGTCCTAAATACCTTTTTCCCAACTATACTAGTTATGACTTGAAAATCCAGTTGGTGGGGTAATCTAGGTTTAAGGTTCTCTAGATTGAAATGAATCAGATTCATATCATTCAGGTATGTAGCTCCGAAAGTAGTTAATAAGTTCTTGCATTGTGTAGGACAACTTTGGAGCACTTCTAAGGTAGACATTGCACATGGTGCTTGAGCTAGGTCTTCTACAACATTATAAAATTGTGCAGCTCAGGAATTAGGGTTAAAAACAACCTTCCTAAGAGTACTCTTTGGTGGATGCAAAATCATGTTGAGGTTAGGCTTCTTGATCGTTAAGGGACCATTAGACGAGGATGCGGGAGAACCAGTAGAAGGAGCTTTATCAGGAGAAGGTTTCTCAATTTTCTTCTCCTCTAGTTGGTCATATGTCTAACTTTGAGTTGTTAGATTAATAGTATCCGATGACATCATTTTAATTTCCTCTGTGGAACTAGAATTTCCCTGGTTAGACATGTTGTCTACTAGTTATTTCTGAGAAGGAAAAAGATCAGTGAGAAATGCTGGTGTGGGGTTACTCTTTAAAAGTTTATTGATTTCATCACGTCAAGGACACTC
Source organism: Pseudotsuga menziesii (assembly GCA_001517045.1). Classification (NCBI taxonomy): domain Eukaryota; kingdom Viridiplantae; phylum Streptophyta; class Pinopsida; order Pinales; family Pinaceae; genus Pseudotsuga; species Pseudotsuga menziesii. The sequence goes on along the minus strand of LPNX010829693.1, from coordinate 605,437 downwards.
TTTCATGAAATGATCGCCACCACACAATAGGCAAGGATACTTAGCTTTCCTTTTTCCTTTATTGTCATTCTCCGGGGTCATATGTTTGGGGTTTTCTTGTTGGTTTCTGGGTTTCTTGTTTTTACCTTTTCCTTTCTTCTTATTACTAGATGATTGTGTACTTTGAATAGAATTCACCTCAATAGAAACCGTAGGGTTGGAAGGAGCAGGAGTGGAAGGATTGGATTGTTTGGTAGCTTTAACCATTGACGGGGGCAGGATTGAACCAATAGATCCATCAATAGGAGTTTCTGCAGGTGGCTTAGCTGGGTTAGTGCTGGGTTGAGGAGCTTGAGGAATAAGGTCATACAAAGTTCCAGACTAGGAATAGACCAAGTCTAGATACTGAGCATGACTAATAGGCTACGCTTCTATGAAAACAGCCCCCATATCCACATCTCAGGAAATGGGTGGCAACAAGGACTTCGTAAACCAATCAGCCAAGAGTTGGTCCAGGATAGGAGCTTTAATGAGCCTTCTTTGCCTTCTCCACTCATGGATATGATCTGAAATGTGCATGGAGGTGTTTTGATGCAGAGAGGTTAAAAGGTCTGTACCTGTTTCATATCGGATGGGTAGTTGAAAGTGTGTGAGGAAAACAGTTTCCAAGGCACTAAAATAGTTTCTATGGAGTAGATCCGTCTTGTTCTTCCCCAATATGATCGCTAATTTTGTTGTCAGGAATATATCACCTTCTGTGGATAGAAGCTGTTCCTTTGGTCTGAATGGTTCAGATCAAGAACAAAATAGTGAATGACAAAGGTTGAAGACCTTCCTTGAACGTTATAGACACCTATAATGATACTTGATGAAGGGCCTGTGTACCTGTAGAACACATCAAACATACAAAGACATCAAAGCTACCAGAAAATCATCTATAGATTCATACTAGTGACTAAAGAATTCAATAACATATATGCGAGATCAATACAACAAATATCTGGGAAGGAAATCAGCTTTGCATTAGAAAATAAATGAAAGAGCTTACAACCATGTGCCTTAGTGTTGATGCACTCTTTCACAAGACTAGCGCCTTGTCCTCTTACAGCTCCAACTTGCTCCACAATTTCTCTCTGATGGATTAAAGCCAAGGTTTCAATTCAACAGCATAACTTTACTTTCTTCTCTCCCCCTCAACCATGGAGTATGAGCTTTTATTTATAGGGATGAAATTGATAGGATGGTTGAGAGATTGGTGGGTGAGGTGGCCACAGGATCCTACAAAGAGGTATCTCGACCTTAACCAACCCAAGTGAGCAGGGATAAGCTTAGACATGAGGCTCTTATTCTATAAGCCTCGACAAACCTCCTTTTTTTCACTTTTTACCAAGGGCACCACTTATACCCCTTTATGATAGAGCGGTGATGGGTAAGAACCAGGGCCAACAACAAAGGTGAAAGGTGGTGGCACCGCCTGGTTCTCACACAAGTAGGGCAGTGTTGGACAAGGTACCGCTTATATTCTTGAGGGTAAAAGTAGTGCTACAATTTTACATGTTGAAACAACACCTAGATAAGGATTCTCTTCAAGTTTTGGGATAAAATGGAAAATTTTCTGAGTTAGGGATCTCATCACATGTTGGTGACAAATTTTGAGTGTAACAGAGAGTGATCACCCTGACCAATATAATATGGTCAAACAGTGGAGGCTAGGGAGAGGGAGAGGGATTTGTATTATCACCCCTTTATTGCTTAGACTAGAGAGCTCTTGAGGATTAATGGCCTCCTGAAGTTCTATCAAGAGGCTATATCCATTAAGGGAAACTCTACATTATTATGTCAGTTAATATGACGTTGGAATCATCGGAGGAAGGAATTTTGTGTTGGTGGAGGTTAGTGGTTTCAACACACTAAAGAGTATATTTATTTAATCATGGGAAATATAGGAGAGGGGAGAATTTACCCCAACCCCCCGATGTTCAAGCTTGTGCTCCAGCAGAGAGTCATCTAGCTTACTATTTGAGATATATCAGTGATGCGGTTTTCCATCCATATTATTTTTAGGTGAGTGGTGGGAAGCTTCAGATCTATGCTTTTGGTCGAGAGGAGTTTAGTTTCCTTTCTCTTATACTTATGGCACTGGCCAACTCGACTTATGATTGGAAATGCATTAGTTTTCCCTTAGTGTATTATACTAACTCTTTACTGCAAAGACCTAGATGCATTAGGTGGTATTCCATTTTTGTGGTAGTTTTTTTATGCTTTGGATAGATGTCGTGTAGTCATTAATGGGAGGTCCAAATTCCTTTTCGGTTCAATGCTTTTTTGTTTATTTTTTGAAAGGTTTCTGACCACCAGGAGATCATTTGAGTGCCTACCTTCTATGCTTATGAATGAGGCGTGTATGTGCATGTGGGGGGAGATGATGTCCAAGAGGGGGAAACCTGAATTCACAGCCATGATCACCTCAAATGTGCTAGAAATGTTGGTTAGTGAGGATGCCCATGCATTTAATATTGTTCCATATCCATATGCTATCTTAGACTAAAGAGGTTTCCCAAAGATCTTCTTCACGCCAAATGAACCACCTGATGAGAGAGGTAATATTAATGTTATGTTTAAATTAATATAATTATATTTTATTCTATTTATCCTTAAGGAAAAATGAAATATGTTATAAATATTAAAATTTTCAATGAAATTGTCTAATTATTATTTTATACTATATATTTTGTGGATATTGGCATATTTGTTGCAGAGGTCGAGCCTCCTTCTCCCGCTCATCATGATGAGGATATGGAGGATTAGGATCAAGTTGACCCACATGATGTGGTTGGAAGACATCCTGGACATCATTCACATAGGCACCATGATAGGTATATTCATGATGTGGTAGACAAGTTGGCCAAATTGTTGGTAGATGTAGGCGTTTAGCCTGTGCAGTCGCATGACATTCGTGAGGACCCTGAGCTTGAATAGATATGGAGGATTATTCCTCATCATATGAGGTTGTTGATGCATAATGTTGTCATTGCACACTTGCAACAAATAAAATATTAAAATAATGAATAATATATAATATATAATATTATAAATAATACAATAAAACATAATATTAGTTATATTTAACTAAGGGACATAACCCTTTGGTGAATAGTCATATTATAATCCCTATATATGTGGTTACATCTGCTGAGTATGGTTGTCATTGATGTCAAATAAGTTCAGTAATGGAAAAGGAATAACCGAGGACATGATGGCATGTCATGTAGGATGAAGTTGGGATAGATAAAACCAACATGTTGTCCCCCATGCTCTAGATAATTCACCTTCCAAGTTTGATGAAAGTAATAATCCACCCTAGGTGACCTAAGGTTTTGAAAAACTGTTTAAGGGACAACACAAAAGTTCATAAGGACATTTTTCAAATGCCTACCAAATGCAGTCTTTGTGTAAATAAATTCATCAAACAAAATGGGTATATTATTTGGTGATATGTATGTCTACCCACAATTTTTTAGCTTTCTTTCTGGTGGTCACATATGAAAGAAGTAAATTCACCAAAATGAGAAAAACAATGTTTTGACAAGTGTCAGATACAAGAGATTAAGATGACATTTTCAGATGCAAATCGATGAGGAGGATTGATCGATTCTTTGATCAATTAATTGAGTTTTGAAATAACCATGGTATAGGGTCATTGATTGACCATCAATCACTGTAAGGATAGATAGTGATCCAAACACTAAATAGTGCTTTAAGTGTTACAAGAATGAACAATTGAGGACAAGGCAAGGTAGAGATCAATGGTTAGGATTGAATCCTACACAAGAAGATACGATCTTGTTAAAATTCTGGATGAATTAGAACAATGCAACTTCGATTAGACAATAAAAGGAATACGATCCTAGAGTTATCATCAATGGCAGGGGAAAGGATTCACAAAGAAAATGTGCACGAAAGATAACATTCTGGAGTATCAAAATGAGGTTCCGTGTTTGGTAGATGATCAATGGACAAGGTGTATTCCACAAGCAACCGATGGTTCACAGGAGTTGTAGAAATATATTTGTGGGAGGATATTGTGGAATCCCATTTAGGAAAAATTTGGAAGGTACATCCGCAATATGGAACCCAACTGCGGAAGGAACGTTGCAGTCACATAATTATGAAAGTCATCTTTTGAAATTTAGGAAATCCATATCTGCAACCCGCACTTATGAAAAGTTAATTGCAGAAGGTGATTGTAGAAAGGACGATGGCAGAAATATCATTGTGGAAAGGGTAAATGTAGAATACTGTTTCGAAAAAGTTGAAAGGTAGACACGTAACCCACAATTGCATAAGGAAGGATTTCCCATAGATCACGAAAAGGGCGATTGTGGAAGGTTAATTACGGAAAGATAAATGTGGAAAGTTCATTGTAAAAAGGTAATTGCGGAAGCAGAAAGACAGTTTGTGAAAAGAGAACTATGCATATTAGATTGACGGTTGGATTGTGATTGTTTTCATACCAATGATCGAGGAGGATTCCGCTATGTGAAAATATGTGGAAGATAGTGCAAGGTCGGTTCATATAATTTGAAAGTAATCATTGTTCCATAATATCTCATCAACGAATGAGAACGATCACCAAGGAGATCAACGACCATAAGATAATATACTAGGTGAAGGAGAATAATTTGGTAGGTGACAACTAAAATTAGAGATAATTTAATTTTAGTTAACTATGAAAAATATAAAGTTCTTTTAAAATTGAACTTAATGATGAAGATCAAAATTTGAGAAATGGAACGAAGAATTCTTGTAATGATTCAATGAAAAGACAGAATAACTCAAGTAAATATATGATGATAATTACGCATAATTCAAACCTGGATGGAAAAAGTCTCTCTACAGTCTAGATCGTAGCAGCTAGAAGATGCAGAGACAAGTGACATGAATAATTATCTGTGACAGAGTTAAAAGAGAGATCTATAAGATTGATAAAACATATCAGGGTGGCAGGGTGGTGCTAGGGGAGGAAACAAGCTTGCAGGGGGTTGCAGCCTCCTTCCAGTAGTGGCTGGAAAACTGGGTGTTGTTGCGTCCTTGTCTGTTGCAGTAGGCACAAGAAATGGGGTTTTGTAGCATCCATGTCTGTTCCAACAAAACAATATCTAGGGTGTTGATGCATCCTTTCTATAGCAACAGATAAACAATTTTGTAAAATTTATCTTATTAATGAGTTTGAGTTTGTGGTTTTCTACTTGAGGTTTCCATGATAAGATTCTATGTCCTAACTTGTTTGATTCTTTGTGTGTCTTATACTAATTATTTTAATACAAGAAGAAGAAGGTAATACTGATTTAACCCACCCCCTCTCAATAATACTAGATAATCCAACAATTGGTTTCAGAGCACGATCCTTCACCACAGTTTAATCACTGGAAGGGAGATCCTATTAAAAACCACTATGGATCAACAAGACGGGTTAGCCACCGATAGACCTCCATTATTTACAGGAGATAATTATGCATACTGGAGTGTAAGAATTAAGTTCCATCTAATGTCTCTTGGATACAAAGTATGGAGGCCTGTTGAAAAAGAGTAGAAAATACCAGAAAACCTACCTATAGACAGAGATGAAATAGACCAATATGAAGCCAATGAAAAATATTTGAATGCAATATTGAGTGGGTTAACAAAATCAGTGTTTTTGAAAGTCATGCAATGCAAGAAAATAAACATGCCTGGGAAAAATGAAAAAATGTCCATGAAGGAGTATACAAAGTCAAACAATCCAAACTTAAGACATACAAAGGATAGTTTGAAAGTCTAAAAATGAAAGAGGAAGAAAATATTGCAGAATATCTTTTAAGAGTAGATGAAATTGTCAATTCTATTAGAGGCCTCAGAGGAGAAATAAAGGAGATAAAATTCGTTGACAAAGTACGAAGAACCCTTCCCATGAAGTATGACTCAAAAGTATCTACTCTAGAATAATGAGATGATATTGACCTCATGACAGTAGATGAACTACATGGGATATCCACTGAATATTATATGAGAGAAAGACAAAATGAACCTTCAAGATAATAAGAAACATTTAAGGTATCAAAATAACCAAAGCAGTCTGAAACCCCATCTAAGTATCACTCAGAGAATTCAAATGATGAAGAAGCTCTGTTCATCAAGAAACTTGAGAGAGGTATTGGAAAGTACAAAGGAAAGCTACCTCTAAATTGTTTTAATTGTGGAAGAATCAGACACTTTTCTTAAAAATGTCCCTACCCTAAACAAGATGATAGTCATGAGAGAGAAGCATCAAAGAAGTTAAAAAATGGAAAGCCATAAATAAGAAGAAGTTTAATGAGAAGAAGAAGATCCTTTACACCATGGAAGATAGTGAAGATGAAGACACAAGTGGAGATGAGGAAACAAAAAATCTATTCATGGGAATAGAAACTCAAGCTCAAGATGGTAAATCAGATGAGGAACGTGAAGTAGACCTAAAAGATGAACTCATTAGTGTTAGTGAAGAACTTGAAAAATGCAAGAAAAAAACAAACAGTCAAACCAAATCATTAGTGAATTGAAAACCCAACTTCAATAGTCCAAGAAGATTGAAGAGGACCTATATTTGCAGCTCAAAAAGAGAATACAAGAATACAAAAGGCTTGAAGAAGAGATTATGCACCTTAGAAATAATTTTGATAAAGAATCTATTAAGTCAAAATTTGAAAACAGTTCAAAGACTCTAGCTGACATCTTGAGTAGCCAAATACCATGAAGAGATATATTTGGATTAGGACATGACAAATAAAAGAAGCCAGAATGTTCCTCCCTCACAAACCAAGGTAGAAATAAAATAATCTATGCTACTACACTGAAGAGTCCAATTCAAAAGGAAGAAATCAAGAAATATTCTCTATCCTCTCATGACAAAGATATAACTAACGTGATGCCTAAAATACTAATGACAAGTAGATATCATCAACTACTTTTTGGTCATTGCTATTCTTGTAATAATTTTGGTCATAAAGCCCTAAATTGACTACAAGAATAATGCATCTAGTAACAAACCAAAAGGAAGAAACCATAAATTTTTTGGACCCATTCAAAGATATGACATAGAGTGTTACAAATGAAATAACCATGGACATATATCAAGAGATTGTAAACTAATGACTCCCACAAAGAAATCTGCTGCAAAAGAGTTTCAAGAAAAAAAAATAAAGAAAGGTCTAGAAGAAAAAGAAGAATGTGAGACATCCATGATTGCGCTATGTGCAACAGAAAAGCATAATCTGTGGCATATTGACAGTGGGTTTTCAAAGCATATGACAAGAGACCCAAACAAGTTCATAATCCTAAGAAAAATAATATGTGAAAAGTCACTTTTGGATATAACATGTCTTCCAAAATAATTGGCAAAGGTACAAATGCTATCAATAGCAAGATCAAAGATGAAAATGTGTTGCTAGTGGAAGACCTAAAGCCTAATATCCTTAGTGTAGGTCAAACATGTGATCAAGGGAACATCTGCATTTTTTACTTTGAGAAATATGAAATCAGAAAAAAAGGATTTAGGAAGACTTGTTGGGACTGCTCTAAGGAATTCAAGCAATGTATACATCCTAGAAAATTAAGAACAATGCTACATTATGATTGATGAAAGTTGGACATGGCATAGATGGATGGGGCACTTAAAATTTGACAATCTTATGAAAGTAAGTAAGAAGGAAGATGTAAGGTATTTTCCAAATATTGTGAATCCTCTAAATTCAGTTTGTAAACATTGTCAACATGGGAAGAAAACTAAAATCAATTAAAAAACAAAATAACATATAACCTCACATCCATTGGAAATAATTCAAAATGATCTTTCTGGACCAAGAAGAACTAGATGCTTACAAGGAGAGTAATACTTCATGTTGTTCATATATGACTATACAAGGATGATTTGGGTTACATTTCTCAAAGAAAAATCAGAATATTTTGAGAAGTTTAAAATTTTTAAAGAAAAAGTTGAGAATGAAACAAATTTGAAAATCAAATGTTTAAGGTCAGATAATGGAGGTGAATTCACTTCAAATGAATTCAATGAATTTTGTGAAACCCATGAAATTAAAATACAATTTTCAGCCCCAAAGACAGCTCAACAAAATGGTGTCATGGAAAGGAAAAACAAGATAGTCCAAGAAGCTGCTAGAACTATGCTAAATGAAGCAAAAATTCTAGATGTGTATTTGAGGGAAGAAATATATACAATTGTTTATATACTAAACAGAGGAGAACTCATAGTTAATAATGAAAAGACCCCTTACCAGCTATGGTATGGAATACCTGACTCAATAAATATTTTAGAGTGTTTGGTAGCAAGTGCTACATAAAGAGGAATGAAGATGACCTTGGTAAATTTGACTCTAGAATTGATGAAGGAATATTTTTAGGATATTCTTCCACCAAGAAAGCATATAGATGTTACAATAAAAGTATACAAAAAATCGTAGAAAGTGCAAATGTAAGGGTAGATGAAATGAAATCAAGAAGAATAAAAAGTCAAGATGTTGATGCAAGAATAAGTGGTGAAGGAGAAAAGGAAGTCTTGCAAAAGGATGGAAGTGATCACGATGAAGAAGAAGAAGAAGAAGAAGAAGAAGAAGAAGAAGAAGAGAAAAGAGAAGATTCACAATAAAGTGAAGATCAAGAATATTCAAGACATGATACCAAAGATACATCTAGAAGAATACAAAATAATCATCCCGAGACACAAATCATAGGTGACAAAGATGCTAGAGTTAGTACAAGAAGAAAACTACTATTTAATGAACAAGACTTACTATCAGTGGTGGAACCTGAGAAATTTTCAGAAGTCTGAAAAGATGATGATTGGATCAAATCCATGAATGAAGATTTGGATCAAATTGAGAAGAACCAAACTTGGGAACTAGTTCCAAAACCCGCAAACAAGAATATTGTAGGAACCAAGTGGGTCTTCATAAACAAGTTCAATAAGAACGGAAAAGTGATAAGGAAACAAAGCAATATTAGTGTGTAAAGGATATGCTCAAGTGGAGGGTATTGATTTTGAAGAAACATTTTCACTTGAAGCAATCATAATGTTTTTGTCATTTTCATGTTATAAAAACTTCAAAGTACATCAAATGGATGTCAAGTCTGCATTTTTGAATGGGAAAAAATAAGAGGAAGTCTATATTGAACAATCTAAAGGTTTCCTCTTGTCAAAAAATGGATACTTTGTTTCCAAACTAAAAAAGGCACTCTATGGTCTCAAGAAAGCCCCAAGAGCATGGTTTTAAAGGCTAGATAACTACTTGAAGCATCAAGGATATAAAAGAGGAGCTACTGATAGTAATGTCTACATAAATATCGAAGATAAGAATATGATCATTTTTTTTGTTTATGTGGATGATATCATTTTTGGAAGCAACGTACAAATACTAAGTGTAAACTTTGCTTCTAAAATGAAGAAGGGATTTGAAATGTCAATGTTGGGTGAATTAACATTCTTCTTGGGATTACAATTTTATCAATCAAACAAATGAATCTTAATTTCTCAAACCAAGTAAATCAAAGACATGCTTAATAATTTTAAGATGGAAGACTCCAAGCCTGTTAGTACTCCTATGATCACTGGTTGTAAGTTAAGAAAGAATGATGAGTCCTTGGAAGTGGATCCTACTATATGTGACAACTACAAGACCAAATGTGATGCAATTTGTAGGATTGGTTGCTAGATTTCAATTAGCTCCCAAAGAAACACATGTGGTTGTAGTACAAAGAATTCTTAGATATGTAAAAGGTACTGTGGATTATGGTTTATGGTACCTAAAATGCCAAGAGTTCACTTTAAGAGCATTCACTAATGCAGATTGGGCAGGAAGTGTTGATGACCGAAAGTGTACTAGTGGATCAACATTATTTTTTGGGAAATTGTTTGGTATCATGGTTAAGCAAGAAACAATCCTCCATAGAACTATCTACAATAAAGGCAGAATATATTGCTGATGTATCATGTTGTACTCAAGTCATTTGGATGAAGTAAAAATTGGAAGACTTACTTGTGATGTATGAGCATCCAATAGTGATAAAATGTGAGAATACAAGTGCCATAAACATATAAAAAATCATGTCATGCACTCCAAGACAAAGCACATACCAATAAAATATCACTTTCTAAGAGATCAAGTGTCTCAAAAAGTGGTCAAATTGGAATATATTGATAATAAAGAACAAATTGGTGATATATTCACTAAGCCACTACCCAAAGAAACATCTGAGCATATTAGACATAAGTTGGGAGTAATATCCTTACAATCAATAAAAAAAGATAAAAGGAAGCATGCTAGGGGGATATATGTTCACAAGGGGATATGTAAGAAGGAATCCTTTGTCATTAATGTCAAAGGGGGAGAAAACTGGAAAATTGAAAAATTGTTGACATCAATGCCAAAGTGGGAGAATGTTGAGTATGGTTGTCATTGATGTCAAAGAAGTTCAGTAATGAAAAATGAATAACCTAGGACATGATGACATGGCATGTAGGATGAATCTTGCATAGATAAAATCAACATGTTGTCCCCCATACTCTAGATACTCCACCTTCCAAGTTTGATGAAAGTAAGAATCCACCCTAGGTGACCTAAGGTTTTGAAAAAATGTCTAAGGGTCAACACATAAGTTCATAAGGATATTTTCCAAATGTCGGTCATACCACTAGTATATATGGCTCAAAATTTCCATGAAAGATTGACACGATTAAGTTAAAATGGATTTTTTGTGGATAAATTGAAAAACAAAATTGAAAAGAAATTGTTTTGGCCCCGATCATCATCGCTATTGCGACATAAATGATTTTTCATCTTTATAGCAATAGAAATTCGTCTCTATTGCGATGAAGAGACATGTTTGTCACTCTAGCAAAAAAACTCTAAACACTTTCAAATCAACTGTCATAACAGTAATGGTCATTGACTTTTTCTTATTGTTGAAATTTGATCTTTGTGCATTTTCGCTATAACTACCACAATCGTTGATCTATAAATACATTTTCTTAAGACATATTTCATCAATTTTTTTGCTATAGTGGCTACAATTTTTCTACTGATTGTTTGATCTATGATTTCAAGAGTCCGGTACTAGTTTAACACATCGAATTTTTTATCTCCTTTGGTTTCTAGGTTAGTATTTTTAATTTCTTTGTCTCCTTTAATGTGTAGGGTCATACATAAAGTGAGTCGACTATACATTTTCTACTCAATACTAACACATTCAATACCAACATGGAAAGAGATGGATGATTAGGAGGTATTGATTTGAATGTATCATGATAGAGTTTATAATTTTGTTAGGGAAGGTACATGAGAAATAATGTGTTCGTCTTAGATTAATGGGTGTTTTATATAATACTATATATTCTTATTTAAAATAGATAAAATGGTTAGTTCATCATGAAATTTATTCCATTTCAAAATCTTTGTAAAAGTTTAGTTTTGCATTGAGGTTTGTGGTTAGTGAACTATTTTTTTTCCAATGAGTAAATATAATGTCATTGGGATTGGTCTCTTAATCATTTTCTGATTAAAAAAAGATGAAGATGAACTAATTAGGGAAACACCATCATTTCTTTTGAAATTTGATTTATGAATTTGTCACTTCCCCAATTATTTCCTTTAATTTTCTGTCTCCTTTAATATAAATAAATAAATATCTACTCTATTTAATTTATTTATACATTGATTGAGTTTTTTGGTTCGTATAGGCTATTATAATGACAAATAAATATACTTGGGAAGAAAATAATAAGAGGTATGCTGAGTATAAGACAACATTGGAGGCAAAGGGTGATGTAAAGTGTTATTTCCCTTGTAATGATTGCAGGGGTTTGTGAACGAGAATAAATTTAAGAATAAGTGCTGAGAAACATTGTAAGGAGAAGGGGCATGATGAAGGGGGGGTTTGAATATCATCCCTTGGTAAGATGTTATTCATTACATAACATACTTCTTGTAATATACCTAATCATGTATTCACAAAATGTTTTGTCATTTTAAAAAATAAGTGTTGTATAGTATACACTAAAGTTATTGGATTGTTTGTAATTATAAAGACAATGCCCCCTAAATGTCGACTGCCAAAGAGCTATTTGCCACATAATTATAGTATAAATACTACTTTACAAGGTGAGGAACATGGAGATCATAATATTGAATATCGAGTTCTTAATGATCCTATGGACGAAGATGACGTTATTGATACAAATGAAGAAGATGATGTTATTGATACAAATGATGAAGATGAGATAAATAGATTGATCCAAGACACATTTTCTCTATTGGATGAAAAAAACCTCCATGATATTCATGATGTTCATCTACTTGAGAAGTCCCAAGAACCTCTTTATGAAGGATCAACAAAAAATATTCTATTTGCTATATTGTTGGTGAACTTGAAAGTTTTGAATGGTTTATTAAACACTTGTTTAACAAAACTCCTAAGGTATGTAATGTATTAATTGCATCTTCACATGGTATGAAAATTTCACATTTTTCCTATATTTTTAGTGTTAATTAATTCATAAATTAGGGATAAGCAATATTTATGATTTATATTGTTTACATTTCAATTTGTTTTGTGAATGTTACAGACTATTGGGTGAATTTATAATACCACCATCAAATAATTTACCACACATATGTCAAGAGGTATTCTTGATTATAAAATAAATTGGAATGGAGTATCAAGCTATTGATGCATGTCCTAATGATCACATTATATATTATGGACAATATGCATAAGAAAACAAATGCTGACAATGTGAAATTAGTAGATATCAAACTAATCAAGTAACAAAAAAGGTGACTCGCAAAGTTATTTTTTATATTCCCATAATTTCACGTTTCCAAAGACTATTCAGGTGCCAAATTATAGCACAGTTTATGGATTAGCATGCAAAGAAAAAAAGTGAAGATGGTGTTCTTTGATTGCTTGCAAATGGTTCTGCATTGAAGAACATCGAAGAAAAATTGCCAATTTTTAAAGATGAACCTCATAATTTTAGACTTTCATTGGTAGTTGATGGTTTAAATCCATTTGGAGAGCTTCATTCCACTTACTTAGTGTGGCTTGTTTTTGTCATAAACAATAACCTTCCTCCTTGGATATCGATAAAGAGAGAGCACCCAATGTAAAAAATGATTATTCCAGTTTTTTTTTGAAAGTAATTATATTATTTCATCTCTTTGTTTCATTACTGCATGATAACACCTTTTATATATTGGGACACATAAATAAATAACTTTGTATGTAGAATAAATTAGGTAAGTACTAATTTAAATATATGAATGTATATATTGAGCTTGTTATCGATGAGCTATTGAAGTTATGTGTTGGAATCACTATGTATGACATCTCTAGACCAATAGGGAAGAAACAATTTTAGTTCCATGGAATACTTGCATGGACAATTCATGACGCTCCCAGGTTAACAAATTTTTCTGGTATGCAAATTTAGGTTGCACTTTAAATTAATATGTTTTTAAGGTAAATATAATGCATTTTTTATTAAATTAATAATATTTTGATGCTTATATGACATTAATACATATATCTTGCAGGTATTCAAACAAAGGGAAAATTTGCATGTCCACTCTATGGTCCTAGGATAAAATATCATCATTCAAGAAGTTTAGGAAAGGAGGTGTTTGATGAGTACAAACACTTCCTCCCTAAGAACCATAGGTATCGAACTACTGAGAAAACAAATTCAATGGTAAAGAAGAGAATGGGAAGAAACCATGAAGAATGACACCTCACCTATGGAAGTTGGAATATAATAGACATCGTCATGGTATGCAAATTGTATATGCAGCATATAAATATGTAATATTATGAATTTTATATTTTTATTTAATTTTCTCTACCATGCGTGTCATGAATTATTGTTAATGTGTTTTCATTTATGTTTAATATTGAATGTCATGAAATCATGAATGGGATTCAACGAGGAATGAAGAGTTATCTCATACAATTCAGTAGGTTTCCTTACTATGAGCACCTACAAATAGCTCATTTGTTCGATACAATGCATATCGAAAAGAATGTAACATAAATGATATGGAAAATCTTAGATGGAAGGACTGAGAAAGATAAAATTGGAAAATTTTGTAGTGACATTGCAGAATCCAATCACGCATTGCAAAGTGTAATTAATTCTAATGTCGGAGAGGGGGACCAAAATTTTAGTCTTCCATGGTTATTGACAGAGCAACAAAGCAATGATATAAAAAAGGTCATTCAGAAAATAAAGTTTCTGATGATGTTATCATCAAACATATAAAATATCTTAACGAAAAAAGGTGATTTTGGTGGTGTTAAAACTCATGACTAGCATACATTCATTAAGGTAATTATTTACGTATATAATTTCCATTTAGTACATAGTTTTAGTAATTGTTGTCTCTTATTTGGAAATAAATAATGATTTTCTTTTTTTTAAAGTATGTTCTACCTCCATCTCTCGTAGATAGCTTTGATGACAACATAATTTTTTTTATATATGATCTTGGTAAATACATGAGGTAAGTAACAATTTATATGCATGAAAATGTTTGTTCACTTTGTTGCATAACTTATTTACATATTATGTTTTACATCTTGGAACTTTATTATATATTCCTTAATCTTGTTGATCACTGTTATTTTCTTGCATCATTTGTAGGTGGATTTCATCTAAATAAATCCATAAAGAATATATCAGGTATTGGAAGAGAGAAATTCCTCGTCTAATGTGTGAAATACAGAAGCATTTACCTCCAGGATGTTTCAATGCACAAGAACACTATCTCATACACCAAGTTGAGGAGATTGAATTGTGTGGACATGTACACACAAGATCAATGTGGATGATGGAAAGGAATTTAAAATCATTGAAGGATTTTTTTAGACAAAGAGCACGTACTGAGGGTTATATCGAGCAAGATATATGGTATATCAATCCATGGTGTACATTAGTCAGTATCTTCCAAATTTAGAAAAAAATATCAATCTGCCTCGCATTTGGCATGTCAAATCCATCAATAAATTGGAAGGGGAGGTACTGTTGGGGAAAGGTAGAACAAGGAAAGTGAAAGGTAATTAGATGGTATAGATTTAATTTATTATACAATTAATTTTTCAATTTCATATATATCTTACTCATTTAAATTTTATTATTCCATTAGTATTCTAAGGCAATCTTAATTTCCTTTAATGATAACTAATTTACAATTCTTAATTGTTATTTTTCTGTATAGTTGGTCACGTGTGTGATGCAGTAAATTTATACATTGCAAAAAATCTTGATTGGATGGAGGAATGGATATAATGATGTATAGAATTCTATGGTACCTTATCATGGGAAGGGGTGAGTAAATTGATTAAAAACGTGCATCATCATCAAGAAGAATATCTTGTTGAAATTATACAAAGGGAAATTGATTTAGCATGTGGTTTAAAAGATAAAAAGGCAAGTATATTTACCCTAGTCATTTTTTCGTTGTTTCCCATTATATAAATGTATTTTTTTTATTTCTTCTTATATATTTATTTATTGAGTCAAGCATGATGCAATTGATACATCACAAGGCTATGTGGTCCAATGGTCAAAAATTTCACATCAAAAGGATGGATGACAAGAAAAAAACATTCGATTGTGGGATAACTACAGTTTTTCAAGTCACTAATGTTTCCTCTAGAAGTGACAAGCATCCAAAAGTATCTGAAAATAGGTACTGTGGTTATTTGGAAGATATAATTGAGTGTGACTTTAATTCCTTTAAAATAGTTTTGTTTGAGGTCAAATGGTACATGATACAAATGAATGAACGTGATCTTGAAATAACTGTTATTGAGCATGCCAATGGATTTACCATGGTTAATAGAAGGGCGCTTGAAACGGGTACAGAGCATTATGTTCTTCCAAGTCAATGTGAGCAGGTCTTTTACTCAGAGGTTCCAGGTAAAGCGGGATGGTTATACATTGTTAGATATGATCAAAGAGGAATATCGATCAAGTATAATGTAAAGGAAGAAGACAACGTCGAAGAAGAAGGTGATACATATCAGGAGAAATTGGCTGCCATAGATGTGTCAGCTGAAGAATTCGATCAAGAAGTTGATCATCCAAATTACATAGCAGATGATTTAGTACTCAGTGATGATATTGATGATTAATATATAACCTAAAATGACGTTGATGATGATGTTCATATGAGCAATCCTTTCAACGATAGTGATTCTGGACTAGATGATGATACATATGTTGATTCAGATGAAGAAGATGATGATGATGATATTGTTGATGAGTCATGATCATTGATGTTATAATCCTCAACATCATCAATGTTATTTTCATCATCATAATCATGATCATACTCATTAGAATAATCACAACCATCATCATCTTCATATTTATGATCATCAATGGTATCATAATCATCATCATCATCAATGGTATCAGCATAATCATCATTATATTCATCCTTACCGTATTCCTAATTAGCATCATCATCATCATCGCCATCATCAAAACCATCATCATCTTCATCATCACAATATTCATCATTGTCATCATCATCATCATCATCATCATCATCTTCATCATCATCATCATCATCATCATCATCATCGCCATCACCAACACCATCATCATCATCGTCGCCATCACCAACACCATCATCATCATCGTCATCACCATCTTCATCATCGTCATAATCTTCATGATCACCATCTTCATCATCGTCATCATTGACATCATAATCATCCTCATCCTCATCCTCATCATTGTTAATGTTATAATCATTATCGTCATTAATGTTATCATCATCATCATCATCATGTTCATCCTCATCCCCATCATCATGTTCATACTCATCAGAATAATCACAATCATCATCATCATCATGTTCATCCTCATTGGAATAATCACAACCGTCATCATCTTCATCTTTATGACCATCAATGGGTATCATAATCATCATCATCATCAATGGTATCATCATAATCGTTGTCATATTCATCCTCATAGTATTCCTCATTATCATCATCATCATCATCACCACCATCATCAACACCATCATCATCATCATCATCACCATATTCATCATAGTCATCATCGCCATCATCACCATCTTCATCATCGTTATCATCATCATCAACCTCATCCTCATCCTTAGCCTCATTTACCTTATTTAAATTGATTATTATGGAAGAAGTAATGAATAGAAGTTTGGTTTCCTAATTGTATTGAATTGAATATTATGAAGATAATATGTATATTTTATTTTTCCAACAACTATTACATTCAACAACTACTGAAAATCTCTTAGTATTATTTTTAAGTTGTTACTTGTTGACTTATTATGTAACTCATATTCTATGCAGAATTTAACTTGTCAACATTTAACATGTTTTAGTAGCTCTTTATGGTTGTCTTCTTAAAATTTCAAAGTTAGTTTTCGGTGAATAAAAAATGTTTCACGAAGTGGTACCTTATGATTTTGATACCCATGCATGCTATTTTCAACTTGATATCACAAACCTAAGGGTAGAGTTGCTAACCAAAAGCAGGGTGATTTGGTTCAGAATCCTACTACTGAGAGGAATCATCTCTTGTTTGTTCAACTAATCCCTTCCTTGACACAACAGGAAATCTAGATATAGGCCGCACGCAGAGGAGGTATGGGCACTAACCAAAAGTGGGGAAATTTGGTTGAGAATCCTACTAATGAGAGAAATCAACTCTTGTTCATTCAACAAACCCCTTCCTTGACACAACCAGAAATATTTATATAGGCCACATGTAGAGGAGGTAGAGGCACTAACCAAAAGTGGGGCGATTTGGCTGAAACTAATACTACTGATAGGAATCAAATCTTGTTCATTTAGCAAACCCTTTCCTTGATACAACCAAAAATCTAGCTATAGGCCGTGCAGAGAGGAGGTAGAGGCACTAACCAAAACTGGGGAAATTTGGTTGAGAATCCTACTACTGAGAGGAATAAACTCTTGTTCGTTCATCGAACCCCTTCCTTAACATAACCAGAAAGCTATATTGTGAGCATGGGGAACCCCTTAATCTGCACCAGACACAAATCAGTTTCTTTTTTGACTCAATTTTTTGTAGTACAGGTTCTTCCTATAGGCCCCTTTTTATTGGGTGGGCATCAAGATTCAACTCAATTTTAATGGTATCCCAGCTTTCAGGGTTTTCTATGATCAAGGATGTCCACCCATTTCATCTCTAAAAGCTATGCAAAGGGACATTGACAGATTGAGATCGAGACCCATAAGAAACGGTGAAGGTCACTAAGGCATCAGGAAAAGCATAGGCTAAGGAAGCTTCAACACCAAGATCCAGTATAATTATATTTTTTTCCCACATAGATGTCTTTGGTAAGTCAACTAATTTCATTTAATCCATTAACTCATTTTCTAGCATAAGATATAATGCTTTGCGTGTATGAGAGTAGCTCCTATCTTCCCTCCATAAATTGTAGTCGGGGTTTTATTGATAGATACAGTCAGGTTTTTCTCCTATATTCCCTCCACCGATAGATTATTATGGTTGTTTTTATACAAAAAATACTTTACTTACTTCCTATAAACCCTGCTACTACATACCCTGGCAATCAACCCCACTTATGGGTAGTGGATAGATATACAATGTTGATAGATATATTTAGTGTTTTATTGATAGATACAATCATGGTTTTATCCCATATTCCCTCCATTTATTGATTAGGATGGATGGTTTTATACAAAAAATACTTCACCTACTTCCTATAAACCCTGCTACTACATACCCTGACAATCAACCCGACTTATGGATAGTGGATAGATATACAATCTGGTCTTGTCTCATAAGGTTTTTCATGGCTCATACTATCTAGCCTAATATCGATTTAGTTACGTATGGGCTGGTATGATGTAGTTAGGAGAGGAGGATAAATCATGACCAGGAGCTTATCTAGTGAGGTATCGGCTTCTACCGGGATTCACAGTGAGGGTTGTAAGGACCATTGAGATAGCTCTTAGCTACTTATCATGTTTGGATATGAACGTTTATAATAGAAATCATTTGAAATATAATTCTTCACTAGACCTTCCAACATATGCACTCATCCTTGGGAGTAAAACACTTTGAAAACTCAGCATCATACCTACACCTTGGGGACCTCAAATTATAACCTATGTCTTTGAAACATATTTTTCATCCTTCCTTTTTACCCACCCTATGAATCACACCTAAGACTCGAGAACCTATCGAAACTCTTCCTTTGGACCCTATGGCCTCATACCTACTCCTTGGGACTAGCATTGGGAAATAACACTTTTGTGGGAATATCTTAACCTATGCATCAGACCTACTTCTTGGTTGGACCTGAAAATCAACCTTTTTAAACTCATCAAATTACTCCTTTGGACCTTCTTCCTTGGGACCTATTAAACCCAACGTTTTTACTAACCTTAGAACTATACTTTGAAACCTATATCTATTACCTCATTGGAAAAATATTTACACTCGTCCCTTAGATCTTATGCTATAACTTTGGTGGGACCTAAACCTCATACTTACTGAATTTAATCAACCCTATTACGAATTGTACCATCTGTGCGGTGGAGCGTAAGCGAAGTCACAGCACTATAGGTTATTTGAACAGTACCATAAGTAACTATAAGAAGATAATAGAAGCTAAAGTATATCTAAGCTAATAACAAGACTGTACTTAAGGGATGGGGTTCTTGCATGTAAAGAGTTGGTACAAAGGGATGGGGTTCCTAGCATGCCATCCATCCATACAAATATTATGCTACGTATATTCTAGGCCTAATTAATATTCTCCATCCACTCACTGACTCAATGCTCCTAGATTTCAGGAAAAAGATCTCAAAATGTAGGATATCACATTATCAAGATAATCCAACTAGTCCAAATCTTCTAGGCAATGGAAAATCTATTGATTAGTCCAAGATACCGAGTTAAAAGATGTATCCTTAAAGTTTGAGAATAAACATGACTTCATAGCAAGTTATATCTATATGACAATATACCAATATCCATGCAATATATACAATACAAACATATTAAATTTTTAAACAATGATTTCACTTAAATATGTGAAATGACTCTTTGATATCTTGACAAAGATTAAAGTCCTTGGTCTTGCTGGTCCTATGGGTGAAAGGGGTTGTTTATCCACCTTTATGGTACAACTTGGTCTCATGGGTATGACAGTTGACTTATATTCTTATTGAGACCCCCTTGCGGGAATTATTCAAGACCCTTGTAGGGATATCCAAAGACCCTTGTGAGCATTATTGAATCCCCTTGCAGGCATTATTGTAAACACTATGCTGGCATATTGTAAATACTATGCTAGAATATTGTAAAAACTGTGCAGGCATATTATAAACACTATGATTTTTCAAGATGATATCATGCTTATTATATTGTGGCAGGGGTAGTACTTAGAACACGCCTGCAGCTTCTAGTTAGGTAAACGTGATTGTCATATTAACACTAAATTTTTTCTTCATTAATCATGTTTATTAGACATGGTTCAAATTTTACTTTTCAATATGAATATATGTTGCTTCTTGTATTGTGGTGGGATGACCATTGGAAATACCCAGTGGTGTCCCATCAGGTAAATGTTAGCCTAATAGTACGGCCTAAACATGATTAAAGTAATTTTTATTATTATTAAATTCATGTTATTTTTTCATGTGAATTTTTGTAATGATAAAAATAAATCAACAACTTTTATTGATTGATGTTTTTAGAGCACACTACATCGCAATGGTGAGGTGGTCACTGAGGAAGATATATTTTATTCAACTGGCTCAATGGGAACTGTGAATAAGGATTTTAAAAAGTCCAGTTAAGAACTTCTTAGGCTGATAAAAACCAGAACCATGACTGAAGAAATCAAAGAAAGAATTGGTGACTTGATGCAAACAATAGTACAGTTTGGGATAAGTGAAATATTTGAAATATTTTACAAAATATGACATATATTCATTTATGTTATTTTAGTTCTCTATTTTTGATATGATCCAATCAATTAAAGTTTTCTTTTTTGTAGGAATTTTTGGAGACAATACATGTGTATCGAGTACATGATGTAGATGTCAGTATTGGTAGTAGCGATGGTTTAACATATTGTCAATCTACTATACCAATGAGGCTATTTGACTCTCATGACAAGAAATTCCCTTTAGATTCTATGACCTCACCAGATGTTGGATATCAGCAGGGTTGTTCACCCACTACTACTTCACAAGATGTTAGAGAGGAGAGTAGCATCGAATGTGAAAGTTGCTATCTTGGAGCAGTACGTGTGGTTATCAATGGATCTTTTCCCATTACATTCTTGGAGGACAAGGACTATGTTCCAATCAAGATACCAAATACTACATGTATTATTTAATTGATTCAGTTTTTTTCATGTAATTTAAAGCCAAAAACCTTAAATTATTTTTAATTAATGATCATATTGTTTTTGCAGGAAATAATGTTTTTTATAAGAACCTGCATGAGAAGGAGTTGGATATTTTTGGGCCCACCATTTGTACATGGTGGAATGCCAAAAATAACAAATTGAAATTTGATTTGATGAACCACATGGTTAACTTGTTTGGCAATACCTTCAACAGAAAAGGTGTCACCGCAGCAATTGGCTTAAATTTGAAATATGTTAAGGCATATTATAGGGACAGTTTGAAAATTAACACTAAGTATAAGCCTCCTTCAATGGTTCCAGAGAAGGAGTGGAAGGTGCTCATGGATGATGCAAAGAAGAAGGCATTGAGAAACCAAGGAAAGACTCGGCCAATCGGTTCAAGAAGATATGACACATATCATATTTTCAATGAAAAATGTTCATATTTTTTTTTTACTATTAAATATATTTAAGTTGCGATATTTAACATATTTGAAACCTTTAATAGGCTCCTTGACACCTCTAAAGTGACAAAGGAAAGAGTAGAAAAACATAGGCAGCACAAACTGGTCCAGGTTGGATATTAAAAACTAAGAGCACGTATTGTAAGAATCAAACGATCATTATTTGTGGCCACTTTTTTGTAACTGTAGTGAACAAATACTTGATTTATCACAGACAATTTTTATGGTGTTATGCATTGCAGGGAAATGCTTTTCAAGAGGCATCCACTGAAGAAGACTTGAGGCTTGACATCAAGTATGGTTTTCAACATGTGATGGAACGTAAAAAAACCTTGGGGAAAACCCTAATTTCCCCATTGATGCACACAAAGGTAAATAAAACCATCCGTGCATGTTCAATTTGCTCACATTACTTTGGACTTGAATTCTTTGTTATGTCAATTTTGTATATGTGATAACTTGAAACTTCTTAAGCATTGGAAAGATCTTAATATGACAATTGTTTTTAATAAATGAATGGTTTGAATCATCCCCATACCAAATATAATTAATATCCTTCTTATATGTTACACATATTGAGTTGATAATCAAATATTTTAGAAGACCTAATATGAGTATAATCCCTAAGAGGTCCAAGTGCACCACCAACGTTTTCTCCATAAATTGTGTGTTTTCCTCTGACACATGCTTTGTGATTGGTATAATCATGAATACCTTTATAAATATTTCCATCATCATTATTTTTACCCTTAATTGAATCCCCACCTTGCTTAAACACCCACTATCGGATGACCTCACATATTTGGTAAACTCACTCTCTCTCTCTCTCTCTAGGGTTGCCATTGAGCTATTGCCATTTTGAACTTGAATTTGATTTTAGGATTTGTAATGGACTTAGTGAATTTATGAATATTTTATAGATTAATGGACTCATCATCAACTATATTCTATAATAATTTATCTAGACATTCAACTAGCCCAATTAACAAAGTGTGGTGAGCATCTTAAGAATGTAATTATCCATTCATATATTAAATAAAAAATATGATTTTTTCTTTGCAAAAAAAATCTAGACAATCAACAACATACTCCGAAATCTCATTATTACAAGAATATTGGATCAATTGCACAAATACATACATTTACTACAAGGCCTAATAAGGTTGAATGCGTAATCAACAAGACACTATGAATCCAAGATTGAAAACTATCACTTTCAATATCAAGTCTTCATATTGAATACACCAATTGAAATCCATTGACGATTTCAAATCCATATGGTTGGTTCTCCATGTTAATCAATGACAAATTATCAAATCATCATTTCAAAGTCAATAAGGGATAATTCAAGTGGTCAACACCCTAACAACACTATTAGGTTCCCTTCTTCCAACCATCTCCCTCCCATTTATTAAATATTACAATAGTTAACTCAATATTGGTTTTTCCATCTTAACTAAGTTTTATCTCTTGTTCTATGAGCTCACCACAATTCCTCCATGACTATAACTTTACCATATTATGTTTGAATTAAAACAACGTGTTAGTGAGAATGATGGACAAGGTATTGTGACAATAGTGTACTTGAGTGACCTTGGTGTACTTGGCCTTATGTTTTTATAAACTTAGTCGTGTCAAATATATTACCAAAACAATTGATTTTCCTCATAATAAGGACATCATTATAATGTACTTGTGTAATCTATTCATGAATGATTACATTGGAAAATAAATTTCTTTTTTGGTTTTCAGGGTGAGAGAAACAAAAGCAACGATTGTAGTGGTACTGAACAGGAACCACATGATGGCGGGGAGCTGCCTCATTTTGGTGGTGAGCAACCTAGCCATTCAGGTATGTATGCTATAAAATATAAGTATTTAATATTATTTCAAATATATAATTGATGAAATGTAGTAATAAATTTTCTTCTATTAATGGTGGAGCATGTACCTTCTCATGCTCAAATGAAAAAGGAACAAATGGAATAACCAATGAACACTCTAGTTGTCTCAGCTAGTAAACCAACATGTAAATATCATTGTAATGATATTGGAAATAATGAAATGTGTATCTCAATAATAACTAAACATTTATATCTATATAAATGTCTTGGTTTTTGTAGATGATGCCCCTCTCCAGCAACCTCCATGCCCTACTATTCGACATACCAGAAGTATGGTATGGGAGAGCATGCCTACACAATCAATAGAAAGAGAGGGCACAACAACTTCAATGGGAAATGACAATGAATTAGATGTACCCATTTTGGACTTTATGAAAAAAAAAGCAAAAAAAAAATTAGTTGTATACATTCAAGATTTGTATTTGTATTAGCTGGTGCATAGCTTATTTTTTAATATGTGTGATATCTTCTGAGGAATATGGTTATCCTCAAGGGGCTGGCTACCCCTTGATGAGTTAACCCGAGGAAGATGAGATGACCACATGAGATTCCTTATCTAGTGATGATTATTATGAGCTTCCACTCTTTTCATGAGACACATGAGATGTATGACCACATACAATTGAGAAGGCTGGGTAACCTACCCTCACGTTGAATTGATGTGCATGATCCTAGTATGATGTCATGTTGCATTGTTATGTTACGTTGAGTTGCATGTTTACTTGTATGTGATGTTTAGCGTTGTGGTGAGTCGTGATTGACCCTGGCATGGTAGCGTTGAGCTATACAACTCTTAAATGTTAACTTCTAGCTTGTTGATTACTAGCGTGACCCCTTAGGTGTGTTTTCCACTCTTTCGTTGACCTTAAGATCCATCCTTAGGTTCCATCCACCATAACGCTACCTTATATGAATTTTTTGGAGTACTTTGCTATCGTTTTTTATTGTGAGTTGGTCGTACTACTGTGCTTCTACTATTTTTGATTTGTGAGGGTTGGATGATCTATTTTAGGATCTTGTCTAGTTACAGGTTCTCTCATTTCACAGGTATGTTGGTTTATTTGAGTCTCATGCAAGTAAACTAACGCTAAGATGTTGAAGTCTGTTTAGAAGAATTTTTTCTAAGATAAGGGAGGTCTTCCCTAACATAGTATGTCGAGTATATAATTGGTTCAGATATGATATATATTGCTAATGTTATATATTGTTGTCTTTCATTAACAACTTATATATGATATATATTGATAGTGTTATTACTGTTATTGTTTTCAGTACTTTAATGGTTAGTGTAGCTCATTGATTCTGAGACATGCTGGACATGAAGGATATTGAGGTATGGTTATTGTTTTCCATAAAAATGACATAATTTTATTGTATTATAGACAACTATGCCATACTATTTTTTTTTACATAGTGGGAGTAAAAATAAATATGGGATTATTGTTAACCTTCTCCTTCTTGTTATTTTTTCTCAATTGAAAACCTGCATGCTAACATTGTTCTAGAAATGGATTTGTTTTTCAATGATTTCTATTTGCTTGTATTGTCTAAGTTGACCTTTAGATCCAAAGCACTTTCTTGTTCGCTTTGTAATACCCATTATAAAATAAAATTGAATTCCTCAAACTCTTGGAATTGAACTCCCCCTTGAGAGACATCCCCAATAATTAAGCATATTCATTGACATATAATGAGACACATTAGTGGCTCAGTCCAAGACTGCACAAATCATTTTGTGCACTCAAGTTGTTTTTTGATATGTATATTGAATTAACCGTTATTGGTATCATGTTAAAAATTTGTATTCCTTTGATATGGCCTTGAGGCTAAGCACAACAAATAATAATATGACCTAATAATTCATCATAAAGACCTCAATAATGATACTCAACCCCAAACATAGTTAGGAACTTTCTAGTAGACTCATCACAGTCATGGACAAACCCTGGATGCTGCAATCAGTCACAGTCATAGTACAACTAGTAAATCAGGTCTACTGCTGCTATAGTAGAAGCCTTTACCCTTTCCCTAAGCTGTTGTCACAACCTTCTTCTACCCCCTCAGTGACCATACAGGATTCTAGTAGCCTCGTCTTTCCTTCCCTTCAACACTACATCTTTGGGAATATTCCCTAAGGCTATTACAACCTCGTTCATATTGTTGACTTTCCTCTATCCTCATCTCAGTCTAGTGAAATCCCCTTTATTACATTGTGTGTCCTTTACCCATACCTTAGGGACGCCCTTATAGTGGCATCCCTCTTTAATTAAAACCCATCTCTTATATTTGTGGGCCATACCTTTAATCCTTGCACACAAAACAATATAGTTGTGAAAATGTCACATATTATTTGGCACTACTACATCTAGACTGTTTTGCATATTCACTTATGCTTGTCCAATTATAACATACTATCAAGTCTAGCTGATTTAGTGCAGAGAACCAATGAGACTTGATTATTCTATTTGGAATTTTTAACAGACTTACCTAGGCCTTAAACACTATAGAAAATATTAGAAAGATCTTGGAAGCCAAGAGAATTGCCTTCCAATTTTTTGTTGTCTATCTATGTTGTACCCTATCTGTCAACATTTAGTGTTTAGATGCTATTCCAATATGTTGGTTTGTTTCACTAGCTGAAACGTGAAATCTCCGTCATCCACATTTGAACATGGCTCCAAGGCTGCTCAAAGTTTCAGGAATGGGTCCAAGGATTCCCAAAGTTTCAGGAATGGGTCCAAGGATTCCCAAATTTTCAGGAATGGGTCTTTGTGTCCGATAGGTATGTTAACATTGGATATATGTTATCTATGATGTCTATTCGTCCCTAAAACATTTATAATTTTATTTCCCTTACAATTCTATAAATGATTCCAAGGCTGCCCAAATTTATAGGGATGGTTCTATGTTGGGTAGTTTAAACTCTACGTTGAAATGGGATATATACTATCTAGGATGTTTGCTATCACCAGTAATTTTATATATGTTTTCACCAATGCTAGGTGAGTAATTGAAAGAAATACATATATCATAAAGAATAAGTATATGAAGGGATAATATATGTCGGACACCATATGAGTTACATAATTTTTGTTTCCAAGGCATCAAATTGAATTAGTGTAAGTTTTTTTATGGATAAGTTGTTGAAGAGGTGTGCAAACTCCCATAATTTTTAAAATTATATTATTTTTGGTTATCACTTGGTTGCATTATCCATGTGGAAGTGGAAACCACGCCAACACTAGGATCCTACATTTACACACCTTCATAAATGCATTCAATCAATACCCACCTTCAATTCTTTTCAATTTAATTTATACAACATTTAAGTTTCCCTTAAATGCTTATTTCTTCTTGGCGTGGGTTACCCAGGGTCTGTTACTAGTACCCAATAAACTACCAATAAATTTCAGTTAATCCATAAGTAAGTTATAATGCTTTGCGTGTATGAGAGTTGCACTTATATTCCCTCCATAAATTGCAAAATAAAAATCGAGAATTGTTCCACATGATTCCATGTAGATGGATGCATATATCATTTTTCCATGTTTATGAGATGTCCCGGTTTTAGTTGTTTGAGAAAAATCTGTTGGAAACACAGTATGTTCCATATCCTTTGCCAACATTTTCAATATACTATCGTAACTTCTTATCTTGCTCATTATCCACCATGTTAGTGGCATAGACTTGGGTGTTTGTATGGATCCATAACCTTTCCAATTCTAGGGTAAAATAACTAGTCTCAAACAACTCACCGACCTCCACATGTTACCCACCAACAATGAGGACTCATCTCCTCTTTCAGCCCCCCCTAAAAATATCCTTTTCATAGTTTGAATAGTTGTTAGGTGGAAATCCTTTGAAATGGATTGATATATATATATATATATATATATATATATATATATATATATTGCATGGTATATTAATTTTTCTATGTATTATTGAAGGGTGAATATATGAAATTGAAGCGTGATTATCCCTACTAAGTTTACCATTCCATCATGTAAATTATGGGCATATTATTTCTATTCTTGTTGGTTAAAGGGTCACGTAAAATAGCTTGGATATTTACTTAGTTCCCAGAGGATTGAAATTAGGGTTTTGGAATATGCCCTTTCCTTCCACACAATGATAAATTACTTCTGTTCAAGTGGATGCTTCACGAATATTTGTTGTGAAGGCATTGTTTCATCATGATATTATTTTTGAAGCTATGGTTAGAGTTGGTGGCATGCTTCTCTATATCTTGATTCCAGAAACGAGTTGCAACCATTGAAGAATGTGATGTTCCCTTTTTGAAAAACTAATCACTTTGAGAAGCTACATTCAATTCTGAGACTTTTGTGGATCCTGCATGGACACTTATATATATGTACATGGAAGATCTACACTGTGCACACTTGCTAAAGACTAGTGTCTCTCTTCTTTGGTGGTGCACCCATTCTAAAATGTGGTCTCTTTCACCATGATCTCTACTTGACCTACTAGTATTTGGAACCACTAGGGAAATTGCTAGATGCACCAAGTTCCTTATTAGTTGAGTGCATGGGAACACCTTGTGGCTAGACATGGCTTATCCAATTCATGTGCAGAATATCCATGCCTTGAATGGCCTATTGATGGATGGATAGGATGTATCTGATTCCTTTTAGGGTACCAATAATTACAACAGGTCAAAAATTGAACCAATCCTATATGAATAGTATGTTACCAAGAGAGGAGGATGGGGTGCCATCATTACCCTTATAAACACTGACTAGGTCAAATTTTATTTCCATTTCATTAATGGTTGGATCATGTATAACTTACCACATTTCAACTTTGTACCTTGAGATATAGTGAGGTTTGCATCTAAGAATATCTTGTGAGGGAGGGAGAACAACCTCTTCTTGGACTTTACTGAAATGCCAAAGGAAGTCCTTTACATAAATTCCAAAGGAAGACAAATTTCCAGAGAAATTCCATAACATGGGAAATTCCAACTTGGGGATTCCACACAAGATAGTTCATGCAAGCCTTGCAAGATTTCTCTTTCAATTACCTCACCAGAATGAATGACACATGAAAAATGAATATAACTCTTTATTTTCCTGATGTCAATATGAAAGTGATTAATGTACTCCGTTTACATTTACCTTTATGATTTTTGTCTTTATTTTATTTACTTATGTAACATTGGAGAAAAACTAAATAAATGTTTTGTTCAAAACATGTATCCTAGATAATAGATATCTAATTTCAACATAAACTACCCAACATAGAACCATCCACGATGTTAGGATGACAGCGGTTAATGTACTGGTGAGAATATTCTACTGATGAGAAATCATACGTATCACATTTTTGTATTTTTGATTGTCTTGTATATATTCATTAATTTAGGAGAAAAGAAATAAGTTGGAACCATATAGTTTGAGTGAAATTTACATGGGATATGAAAATAATTCTAAGGAATCCAAAGTTTACATTCAATCCCTACAAAATATATTTGTATGTCAAGATGTCAAATTTGATCAAGATGCAAGGTCCCCTAAGTCTCAGGGGTATCCAATAGACATTGATGAGGTAGAGAAGCTTTCTGCCCCAAATACTGATCCATAGATTCCAAATAAATCAGATACAGATAGTCAAATTCTAGCACAAGTACATATACTATTTTTCCTTATAGTTCAGTCAAAGGACCCAGATAGGTTACATAAATAATACAAGAGGCACAAGAGAAAGTAAAAGAGCTCGAGTCTTTTTTTTGGGTTAGTCATCCTCTTAATAAGTTTCCTAATTATGTTGCATTGATTCCTTTATTGTTTAGAGCGTTCTAGTTATGAGGACGTAGGAGGTGATTTAAATATTCACTTACATACACACAGTATGCAAGTAAATACATTTAAGTTGCAGAATACATTTACATCAATTCTCCAAATTGGATAAGCAATTGATTTGGAAAAATTTCTGAAGCCTGTTGAGAAATGCCCGCAACTAGTTTGAAAATTCCTGTTGGACTAATAAAATTCTCACAAGCCTCAAACGTATGCTCACAGGTCTAGAAAAATTCACACAAAAATGCACAAAAGTTTGAAAAATTCTCGCAGACAGCTATAGCAATAGATGAAGTAAAATGCAGAAAGAAATTAGCTACAATATGAATGCAAAAATCTACATTTGTGAATGGTTGATATTACTGTTCATGGATTGTGAAGATATATGTGAGACAAATTAAATATCTTGAGATGAATAGACCAATAAGGTTTCAGGGGGAGCAATTATTCTGCATATTGATAGGGGGAGAAATATGGTTAGATAAATAAAAACAAATAAAGTGGAGCAGCATTGTGATATTGCCATTGATGCATGCTTACCTTTTATGAATTTACTAGATGACTGTTGATACATTCATTATTCGGGCATGTCCTTACATGTCATAGGAATTTCAATGATCTGCTAGCATTTCAACACCTTCCCCGGGAAACTTTTCACCTCTATTTCAGGAATTTTTGGGTTCAACGGGAATTTATATATTACCATGTGGGAATGTTTAACTAGTTGCGGACATTTTATCTTAGTATTGCATGCATAATGCTATAATTGCAAAAATTATGTCCATTAAGTGTGGGCTTTAAATGTATTTAAAAGATTTCAATAGCTCGAAGTTATACCTGGGAGCAGTGTTGATAGGAAGTAGGTGAATTATTTTTTGTATAAAACCATCCATCCTAATCAATCGGTGGAGGGAAGATAAGAGAAAACCCTGACTGTATCTATCAATAAAACCCTGTTTGCAATTTATGAAGGGAAGATAGGATCAACTCTCATACACATAAAGCATTATATTTTATGCTAGAAAATGAGTTAACAGATTAAATGAAAGCAATTGACTTACAGAAGACATCCCTATGGGAAAAAAATATAATTATATTGGATCTACTACTGGTTTTTAACCACCTAGTCCTGAAGCTGCCTTAGCCGATGCTTTTCCTAATGCCTTAGTGACCTTCACCTTTGCTTATGGGTCTCGATCTCAATCTATAAATGTACCTCTGCATATATTTTGGGGATGAAGGGGGTCGACAACCTTGAGCATAGAAAAACCTAAAGCCGAGAGAGATCAAAATTAAGCTGAAGCCCAACACCCACCCAATAAAATGAGCCATGTAGGAAGAACCCATACTAAAAAAATTGAGTAAAACAAGAAATTGATTCGTGTTTGGTGCAACTCAAGGGGTTTTCCAGGATCATAATCTATCTTTTTGGTTGTGTTAATGAAGAGTTTCTCTAAACGAATAAGAGATGATTCCTCTCAGTAGTAGGATTCTCAATCAAATATCCCTTCTTTTGGTTAGTGTCTCTACCTCCTCTGAGCACAACCTATAGCTATCTTTCTGGTTGTGTCAAGGAAGGGGTTCAAGTGATATATAAATATGTAGTGTCCAAATATATTGATGGCCCTTTGGTCACTTTTGGTATTTGTGGCGTCTATAGGTCTTCCTACCCTATCTGTATATGGGGACTCCCAAGTTATCATTAATTGGGAAAAATCGGTGGCATGTCTATATGTTTTGGACCTAGAACATTGGTGTGATCACATCACTGAGGTAAAATATTATTTCCTCTCCATAATATTTAAACACATTTACAGGGAGCACAATATGAGTGCTGATGTTTTATCCAAGGAAGCACTTTCTCTTGACATGGGAAAACTCTCCTATATTGAGATGTTGGATGGAGAGTCTATTGGGAGCGATAACATCCTGTTCTTTTAAGTTATGTTATTTGACATAATTGTTGTGGATTACTCATATTTCTTAGCAAAGATTCAAGTTTTTTTGAGACTTCGACAATGCTCTACTATCTACCCCTTTTGATGAGTTGTTTTCATGGCATATAAATGCCTTAGTTTGGGGAGATTTTGAATTTAACCCCTAGGTGCTTCCTTGGATAAGACTTTAGGGCTCTTTATGTGCTTCTATGGACTATGAGGAACGTATTTTTGGTGTTGGATTGACACTTTATTTTGTATATCCTTTGATGATGGGATGTAGGATACGTTTTTGACATGGATTGGGTACTTTGTATTGACAATAGTATAAGATATAAGATATTTTTGATTTTTTTCCCTGGGCCATCAAGAACAAATTTTACGGTTCTTTGTGTTTCATTTTCTCTTATTGTTTACTTTTTCTACAAAATTGTAGATTTTATCAACAATTTTGTAAATAAGGCCGAATAATACATAGTTTTTACCTTCTAACATTTGCTTTCGCTTTATTTATATTTATTTAGTTTTATAATTTAAAATTTATACTTAATTTTTTTAGCCGACATGTGACACATCAATGTTACAGACGTGACACATAACACTCACTTGGGATGTAGAAATCGCCTCTCGATGCAATAAAAAAGGGGCATGATTGTTAATAAAAATAGAGTTAAATTAAAAGTGTGTGACTGTTTAGTTTTAAACGGAATAAAAAATGGAAAACAGAGTATAGAAACCAATTGAAAATGTAATTTTGCAGTTATAGAAAGTGTTTGTTGTTTTTACCGGTTGGGATTCCATGATAAATTTTTGTTCTCTATATCTTGTTGATTATGTTTGTTATTTATTATTTTAAAAGTGGTTAAAATTGTGAAAAAGGTAACAACACTAATTCACCCCCCTTTCAGTATTTCCCAATATTATAGCATTTACATGATTATGGTTATTAATTATTATTTTTTTCATTACTTTAATGATTATTAATGCAACTCTATGTTTTATAGTATTATGCCGATTAAAAAAATTAATATACCTATATTTGTGATTTTTACAATTTTATGCAAAATGTTTGTTCACTTTGGTGCATAACTTATTTTTGAATATGTGTGAAATCTTCCAAGGACTATGGTTATCATCAAGGGGATGGTCACCCCTTGCTGAGTTAACCTGATGAAGATGAGATGATCACATCAGCTTCCTTATCTAGTGACGATGATTATGAGTTTCCACTCTTTTCATGAGACACACGAGAGGTATGACCACATAGAGTTGAGAATGTCGGGTAACCTACCCTCACGTTGACTTGATTTCCAAACTATCATGTCCTTTTTTCCATGTAATCATACTTTTTCATCAACAACTTTAATGCTGTACCTGTCATGAGAAGCATGATCTTATAAAGTAGTTCATATAAACTTATTTCAGAAAATACCTACAAAGTAGCTTCCTTAGAGTGGTTAATGTTGACAATGATGTTAAAACATAGAAAAAACAAGGTAAAATGGTCATGGGTCCATAGTATAGACTTATTAAGGCAAAATGTTCATGGGTCCTTCCTTATTTCACATATGTACAATTTCCCTTGTACTACTTCCTTATTCAATTCGCTGTATACATGTGTAAAAGTAATGTGAAATAATTTAGAAGTTGCTTCTTTGAGTTGAGTATCCAAGGCCCACAAAGATATACTTTCCCCCTTCATGTTTTGATTTGGAAAGTACTTTTCGATGAGCTAGGTGAAACCTAACCTTGTCCTATTTATGTACTACAAGTAGTCAAAACACAACATCTAAATTTTATTGTGTATCCCTTTGGGACAATGAGAAAGTAATAACTAGTAAACATGAATTTCTTTGAGAACATCATTAACAAGAGTAATTCTTCTTCGACATGATATTCACATGTGATACTATAAATGTATTCGATGTTCAATCCTTCCTATCATCCAAACTTGATCCTTGATTCCATATCCAAGGTGTTTTAGAACAAATCCAAGGTACTTCAATCCACCATGAAGTTCAACCCTCTAAAAAAGTGAAAATTTGTAGTGCACCTATGATGCCATGATCAAGCATACAATTGAAGCAAATCAAGGACTTATGGAAATTCATCTACATCCAAGTGGTCATACAATACAATATAAGAATATCTTTATAAGCTTAGGCTTCCCATAACAACTTTACTTTAGTTGTACTTGTCAAGTGTTTAGCTTTAATCATTGAAATGCCTATGACATGTAAGGAAATGCCCGCATAATGAATGTATCAACAATTATCTAGTAAATTCATAAAAGGTAAGCATGCATCAATGGAAACACCACAATGCTACTTCACTTTATTTTATTTTATTTATCTAACCATACTGCTCCCTCTATCAATATGTAGACTAATTTCTCCCCCTTGAAACCTTACTGGTTTGTTCATCTCAACATATTTAACTTGTCTCACATATATCTTCAGAATCAATGAAAAGTAATATCTCACGAATGTATATTTCTGCAAACATATTGCAGCTAATTTCTTTCTTCATTTTACTTCATCTATTGCTATGGCTTCCTACGGACATTTTTCAACCTTTTGTGCATTTTTGCAGGATTTTTTCTGGAGTTGTGTGCACATGTTTGAGGCATGTGGGGATTTTATAAGGTAGTGCGGGAATTTTATTAGTGCAATGAGAATTTTCAAATTGGCTATGAGAATTTCTCAATAGGTTGCGGACATTTTTCCAAATCAACTGCTTATCCAATTTAGAGAATTGATTTAAATATATTCTACAACTTAAATGTGGGCATATTTAACTAGCTACAAGAATTTTTACAGGCTGCGGGAATTTTTACTCTATTTCCCTGTGGGCATTTTTATTTCTCTATTTCCTTGTGGGAATTTTTAACTAGCTGCAGACATTTTTACTCTGAATTGCTGACATATTTGAGGCTTGAGGATATTATTGAGGCCTGGTTGGAATTTGTCTCCTCCACTTGTGGGAATATTGGAGACCTTGTGTGCATTTTAATGACATATCCTTCACTCATGCAGGCATTTTTATTCTTCCTACGAGCATTTTTCTGAAGCTTTCTCACAACTATTGCATTATGCATGCAAGACTAAGATAAAATGGATACAACTAGTTAAACATGCCCATCAGGAAATTTTCAACCTTTTTTGCATTTTTGTGGGCATTCTTTACATTAGCTGCGAGGATGAGACAATTTGTTTTTTGATACTTGTTCAATAATTTGCAAGACCTACCCACATCAATTTCTTTCTGCATTCTTCCACCCTTACGTTCACCTTAAGATCCATCGTTAGGTTCCCTCCACCATATCGCTACCTTATATGACTTTTTTTGGAGTACTTTGATGTCATTTTTTATTGTGAGTTGCTCTTTCTGATGTGCTACTACTATTTTGGATTTGTTAGGGTTGGATGATACATTTTATGTTATTTTCTAGTTTTGGGTTCTCTCCTTTCATAGCTATGTTGGTCTAGTTGAGTCTCATGCAAGTAACCTAACACTAAGAGGTTGAAGCCTGTTTAGAAGCATTTTTTTTCTGAGGATACGAGAGGTCTTCCCTAACAACTTATGTTGAGTTTATAATTGGTTCAAATATGATATATCATGCTACTGTTATATATATTTTTCTTTCATTAACAACTTATATATGATATAGATCGCTACTTTTATTACTGTTATTGTTTTAAGTACTTTAATGGTTATTATAGCTCATTTTTTGGGACATACTAGACATGAAGGATATCGAGGTATGGTTTTTCTATACTGGACATGCTTGTCTCATTGTTTAAGCTTTGAGTTGTAATATTTGAGAAAAATAATTATAAAATACAAATTACATGTTCTCAATGCCTAGATGAGAACACATGAAACAACAATACACTATTTGGAGATGTAGATATATGTGCCTAACTCTTCCAATAATATTTTAGCTGGTAGTATTACCTTGCACATGAGATTGATTCAACAATAGAATACATTTTCAATTTGAACAAGTACATGGATAAAAGAGACAAACCTGATCTGAATCTACGTAAGAGTTTGAATATGTACCTGTACATCTATCCTCCCTTCTTTTGAAAAAATTGTTGGTAGAGACACAATCAATGAAGTCCTAGATGTTGCAAGGGAATCATTTATTGTGTTAGAATCTCTAGCTAGGACTCTTCCAAATATACATTTAGTAGAGCATGGGCAAGATGAAGAAACTACTCTTAATGATGTGGGATTTGAAAATTGGTCATGGAATCATCCTATCAGGTAGTTCCAATGGTTGAAGTTTCTCTTGAGTGGTTTAAGTTTAAAGAAAATAAGTTCATTTTGAAAACATTATGGTTGAAAAATAAACATGTCAAAAATACACTTTAGCGGGATTCTTATAGGAAAATCTCATTGGGTGTGATATCAATTGTTATGCATTCCCTTTCAAGTATATTTGAAAAAAATCTACCAATTGAAGACATAGGATTTTGTTCAA
This sequence comes from Pseudotsuga menziesii, assembly GCA_001517045.1. NCBI lineage: Eukaryota > Viridiplantae > Streptophyta > Pinopsida > Pinales > Pinaceae > Pseudotsuga > Pseudotsuga menziesii. The sequence goes on along the minus strand of LPNX010829693.1, from coordinate 569,357 downwards.
GCGACAAAGAACTATGTTATGGAAAATGACTACCTGTATTTGTTCCCTAAGTGGGATTAAATATTATTAAAAATAGACTTCTACACTTTTCAAAAATGAAATTAGAGAAAATAATATCATTGAATGTGGAGAAATATTCATTTATTTAAATTTTATGTTTTGTACGAAAGAAAAATGATTATGAAACATCATTATCATCTTTAAGTTGCTTTCATGGCATAATTCATCTCATTACTTTGGTTGAGAATGTTATGAATTTTGGGAAAAGAAAGAATCACATTGTTCCTTTTACTGATGAAATACACATGCACCTTTCATACTCTAAGAAATACTCAAAGGTGGATTAGTAGTATCATATCAAAATGAGCTTAAATTTGCATGAAACATTTTTATGGATCTTGTGTATTTAGAGTGGTGCCTTGTGCAGTCTAGTGAAGTGAAAGATAGAGAAGGTCCTGCTCCTGGTAGAGGACTAGGATGGGGTGCTACTGATGGTGGATTTTTCTCGAGGTAAGTAATTTTGAATTTTCTACTTATTGAACTGAACATGAACAAGTTGGATTGGAGGTAGCTAAAGTAGCATAAGTAATTCCAAATGAATTTTTAATCCAAATCTAAGTATATATCTCATTCATAGAGGTAGGTTCATAGGGCTAGGGAACTGTTGAATTCACTATCATAACATTTTGTAGGCTACTATGTGTTCTTCTCTTCGGAATTCATAAGTCTAAGGTCTTAACACTAGCACAAGAACTTGTCTAATAAAACCATACCATTTTTAAGGAATTCCCCAAAGTGACTCTTCTATTGAATCTAGCCATTAGTAAGGGTTTCCTCAAGGATGCCACAATTATGGTTATTTAAAGGGCTGCAAATGCCCCATGAATATTGTGATGAATTTCTTCCATATCCCCTCACAAGTCATGCCAACAATAATTTTGGAACATTAATACATAATTTGTATTAGGAATCATACTTTATCTCCATGCAATGATGTCTCTTTTGTTGAAGACAAGGTACATGACCATTGTAAAAGAGATTGAAAGTGGATAATTTTCTTCCATTACTTGTTCTAAAATGATTCCCTAATCATGATTTTATGAGGTTGTTGTTTATGTCTCCTAGAAACATCTTAATTCATGCCCAAATTTCATCCATTCAGCTATCTCCAAATCTGTTGGTGTATGTCACTGTTTAGGGATTAGTCATGTGGATTCCATATTTATTAGGGCCCAAGGAAATCTGCTACAAAGTCACTTTACTACTATGCAATCTTGGAATTGCAACCATGCACTAATTCCTATGATAGGTGGAACCATCTTGCCTTATGATATTGCTATCTAGGAATGTCACAAAATTACCAATGAACTATCATAGTGATATGAATGGCCTCCAAACATTAAGATACTATACATTTTGCACCTAGATTTGTCCTGAGGTATTATTTGAGCTTCAAACCAGTGCTTTAATAATGTGGGGATTGAAAAGTGTCCATCTACAAGATTCCTTAACATCAGATTTGTTATACGTTTTTCATAAAAAGTCTATATGATACTTCTAGTCCCATGGGAGTCCATAAAAACTCCTGATACATGAAAATTATAGCTTCTCAAAGCCTGAAAACCGAATCACACTTTTAGTGCTAACAAACATTCAACAATAAAACATGTTTCTATCCCTCAAATCCATAGAAAATTACCAAGACCTTGGATTTCTTAGAGCACATTGAAGGGCACAATCCTGGCCTCTTGTAGACGTAATGAAATCAAAATTTCAAAGTAGCCTATGGTACATGTATCCAACAACAATGATGTAAATATATTACATCCCATTCATTACTTGTTTGGTTTATTTCTTAATGCATGTTCCTGGTATTTTTAGGTCCTTTTTGTGGGCAAGTTTGTAACAATTTTTGGAGGGCATAACCAATATCAATTTTTAAACCAACTTGTAGAATTCTAACCCAACATTGTCATCACTGAAATGTATTATCCTCGCCATGCTATTCTAAGCCTATTTTTGAGCATATTGTTTTTAGTAGGGCTTGTTACTCATTATGTCATGTGCACAAACATTGGGATGGAAAAGAGACCTCAATCCGACACCATCAATATATAGAAAGAGTCAATGTATATCTTATGTTCTACCAACATCATTGTAAGAGCCTAGAGGTATTCCTAGATTTGAAGTAGAGTAATGCATGCATTTTAAAGAAGAGTAATGTGGATCTTTACATATGTGTACCTTTGTAGTCAAGAAGTTTGAATATCAACCTTATAGTATGGAGGATGCATTCACATGTGGAGTGGTGTCATGGTTAAGGAGACTTGTTGACTTGGATTTGGAAGAGGAACCATCACCTTATGTTGGAACCCTACTTATGTGGACATAGATCCTTATTTGAAGGATCTTGAGACTTTGTTGGTGACTCTTCACATTTTCCATCTTACTTGGAGTATCTTCAGACCACATTATAGCTAGCACACAACTTTAGAGAAACATTTGAGATGTTTGAATTTGTACAATATTTGCTGCAAATTCTATTTTTTTTTCAAAATACACAGAGAACTTCGCTATAGTGACTAACGAATACTTGGGCGTTCAAGTTCTGTGATGGTAATCCGTGGCTATAGCGACGATCATCCGTCCCTTGTCTGGAAAATTCACTAGTATGTATGTCGCTATAACAACGAATTGATGTTGTTATAGTGACATAGTGACATTGCTATAGAGATGCAAAAATGTTTAATCGCTTCCTAGTTCCAACAAACTGTCGTCACTATAGCGACACATTAACATTACAATAGCGATAACCCGATGTCTCTATAACGACGATTGACCGTCGCTCTAGAGAAAAAAACAAAATAAGTCCCTTCTTAGTTGAAACATACTTTCATGACTATAGCGATGCATTAACGTTGCTATTTCGACAACCATACGTCTCTATAGCAACGAGTATCTGTTGCTCCAGCGATGGAAAATGACTTAGTCACTTGTTTTTTCCACAAAATTTTGTTGCTATAGAAACTCTGAGATGTTGCTCTAGTGAAAAATTAACGTCGCTATAGCAACACATATAGGTTTTTGAAGCAACAGACACACTCTCCATGTGTCATCTCTTTTCTGTCACTATAGGGATGGAATGTTTGAAGTGTGGCTACTACGATGAGAATATTTCCACAAAAATCCGGGATCCTATTAATCACTATAGCAACACAACAATGTTGCTGTAGGGACAATTTTTCATGGGAAAAATGTTCACATGTACTAGTTGCATGTTAACCACTTTCTCAGAATTGAAATTTACATTTGATTTTGGCACCCATTTGAGAGCATTAGAGGAAATTTGAGGTCTAAAATGAGACTCATAAGGAAAATAATAAAATAGTGATTAAAATAATAAAATAATATTTATTAGTTTTGGAGGAAGAAAGAAAAACTACTTTTCTTATTAGAATGAATGGTTGAGGACACAACAAGGTAGATATCAATGATCGGGATTGAACCTAAAAAAAGAATATACGAGCTTGTTAAAATTCAGGAGAAATCAGAACAAGGCAAGTTGGATGATACAATCAAAGGACTGCAATCCAAGAGTGATCATCAACGACCGAGGAAAGGATATGCAAAGAAATTTTGTGCAAAACATAACATTCTAGAGCATCAAAATGCAGTTCCTTGTTTGATACTTGATCAATGGATGAGGAAGATTTCGCAAGCAATCCATGGTTCACATGAGTTGCCGAAAGAGATTTACGAGAGGATATTGCAGAATCCCATTTCACAAAAACTTGGAAGGAACATACGCAATCTGTAACTCAACTACGGAACGAACGTTGAGACCACATAATTACATAAGCCATCTTTTGAAATTTGGGAAATGAATACCTGCAATTCACAATCGCAATTATGAAAAGTTAACTATGGAAGGTGATTATGAAAGGATAATTGCAGAAAGATCGTTGTAGAAAGGGTAAATGCATAATATTGTTTCGAAAAATTTGAAAGGAAGGCCCGCAACTTGCAACTCGCAATTGTAGAAGGAAGGAGTTCCCGTAGATTGTGGAAAGGGTCATTGCGAAAAGAACGATGCAGAAAGACAGTTTGTGGAAAGATAAATGTAGAAAGGTCATTGAGGAAAGGTAATTGTGAAAGCGAAAAGAAGGTTTGCAGAAAGATAATTGTGGATATTAGATCGATGGTTGGATCGTGATTGTTGTTAGATCAATGATCGAGGAGGATTCCACTGTGTAAAAATACATGGAAGATAATGGCAAGGTTGTGTCATGGAATTCGAAAGTAATTTCCATGCCATAATCTCTCATCAATGAATGAGAACGATCACTAAGGAGATCAATGGCCATAAGATAATTTGCTAAGTGAAGGAGAATAATTTGGCAGAACAACTAAAATTAGAGATAAGTTAATTTTAGTTAACTCTACAAAATCTAAAGTTATATTAAAATTGAAATTAACGATGGAGATCATCATTTGAGAAAGGACAAGAAGAATTACTACAACGCTTCAATGAAAAGACACGATAAATCAAGTAAATATATGATGATATTTATGCATAATTAAAACCTGGAGGGAAAGTGTATCTCTACAGTATAGATCGTAGCAACTAGAAGAGGAAGAGACCAGTGACATGAATAATGATCTATGATAGAATTAAAAAAGAAACCTGGAATATTGATAAAACATATCAGGGTGGCAGGGTGGTGCTAGGGCAGAAAACAAGCCTGTAGGGGGTTGTAGCCTCCTTCCAGTAGTGGCTGGGAAACAAGGTGTTGTTGCATCAGTGTCTGTTGGAGCAGGCAAAAGAAATAGGGTGTTGTTGCATCCTTTTCTGTTGTAGCAATAAAAAATATGGGGTGTTGATGCATCCTTTTTGTAGCAATAGATAAACAATTTTGTAAAATTCATCTTATTAATGAATTTGACTTTGTGGTTTTCTCCTTCAGGTTTCCATGATAAAATTCCGTGTCCTAACTTTTTTGATTCCTTGTGTGTCTTGTACAAATTTTTTTAATGAAATAAAATGAAGGTAATACTAATTCATCCCTCCCTCTCAGTATTACTCGATAAACCAATAACATCCTCATTGTACACCATCATTTTTATATCATCAATTATATATTATTTTTTCCATTCATGCAGTATATGTGTTATTTAAGCTGGTTTTTCCAGTAGAAACGACTTTTAATAGTTCAATGATATCAAAGAAAATATGATTCCAGTATGTGGCCAAAATGATTAAGGTTTCCTTGAATTTAGGTCTTTGACCACACCGTGTATTCATCCATTCTTATTCAGAGTTTCTTTGGTAAAAAATGGGTTTTGACCAAAACCCATTTTTACTAAAGATATATATATATTCTTGGGTTATTGGTACATATTCTTTATCAAATTTTATTATTTGGTTTACAAAGTTCATTGTATTCCATATTGGTATAATATTATTATTACTTATAATAATAAAAATAAATCATTTGAATGGAAAAGGGAAAAAAAGTAAAATGAAAAAGTAAAAAAGAAAAAGAAGAAAGAAAGCATTTGAACGGAAAAGGAAAAAAAACACATTTAAGCTGTTTGGCATGGAGATGATGATCACATAAAATTTGTAGTACAAGATCCATGTATTGGAGATTGTCAACCCATGTTTTACTATAGATAAATATATCATCAAAGAAGACTAGAAAAGTTCCACAAGTAGGGCCGAAATATAATATTCATCAATGCATGAAATGTGGAAGGAGCATTCATGAGGCCAAAGGGCATAACCAAAAACTCATAGTGGCCATCATGTGTGCGGAAATCCATTTTAGAGACATCATCCTCATGAACTTGAATTTGGTGATACCTAGAACAAAGATCCAACTTGGAGAAAAAATGAGCACCATGAATCCCATCAAGAAGCTCATAAATAATAGGAATTGGAAACTTATCCTTGATTGTGATTTGATTAAGTGCTCAAAAGTTAATGCAGATGCACCATGAGCCACATTTGTTTGGGACAAGAATAACTGGTGAAGAAAATGAACTGGTACTAGGGAGAATAATATGTTGCTTTCGTAAGTCCCGAACGCGCATCTCAATCTCTGTATTTTGGTGAAACATGTAGTGATAGGGCCCGATGTTGGGAGGGACGCTTCTAGGAGGAGAAGAATACGACGGTCCTCTGGTATTGAAGGTGGAAATACCACTGGTTCAGCAAAGACACATGCATATTTATCCAAAATTTGTTGTAGATTCATGGGAGTAGTGGACACCGTTGAAGGTTGCATCTGAATGAAATGGAGCTGAGTGATGACACCATGCGGATTCTTCTTAAGGATATTTTCCATGAAATTTGAACTGATGATGCTAATAGACCTTGGTTATAATCCCTTCAATGTGTGTTTTTTCCCATTGACTGAAAACTGCATCCAAATTTCAGCAAATTCCCATAAGATGTGTCCAAGTGTGCATAACCATTGAGCATCCAAAACCACATCACATCTTCCTAATGGAAAGGAAAACATTTCATAGCACAAGTTATAATATCCAATAGAGATTCACATATTACACCACTTCCATTTGCAAGGTAAGGTGCCCCCACTGGAAATCATGACTTGAAAGATGGAGCAAGGATGGAAAAAAAATCAACTTGTTTCGCATTCTGAGGGTCAATGAAGTTATGAGTGCTACCAGAATCAAATAGTATTGTAAGAGAGAGATTCTTAAAGAAACCATTGACCCACATGGTTTGTGGGGTGGTGAATCTGGATAATACATGAAGAGATATCTCTATATGGTCACCCTGAGTAGGAGGGTCAACAAGAAGCTGCTGAATGTCATCCTCATCATCTATTGGATCCCGCGTATTATCAAAATTTTCATGTGTAGGAGAAGAATCCAAATACAAGAGATAGAGTTTTTTCTTGGCACATTGATGTCCCCAGGTGAATTTATCAACATAGTTATAATAAATCCATTTTTCTCTACATTTCCGCATCTTGGCTTTAGACAAATACTTGATAGGAGTGGTTCAAGGAGCTGGTGTGATTGGAGGTCTTTGCGTAACCATATTTATGAATGAAACAAAAGTGGATTAGGAGCGTTGTTGAGCTATGATCTTGTCCTCCACTAACTTATCCAACCCTAGGGATTCATTCATTGTGTTGGGACAAAAATTTTCAACCTTATATCATATTGCATCCTTCAAACCATTAATAAAACAACTCATGTAGAATGCATCAGCAAATCCTTCTCTATGATTGACTAGGTTCTAAAATTCTGTCTGATACTCCATGATAGTGTGAGTTTGACAAATTTTAGTGAGTTCTCTTGTGAATTCATCAAAAGAACTAGGGTCAAATTGTTGCAAAAGGAGTTATCAAAAATATGTCTAGTTTGGACCTTCATGTTCCTTGATGTACCAATGAAACCATGGAAAGGCTTCGTGTTCCAAATGAAAGGATGCAAGTGGGACTTTGTTGACATCAAATGTGTTATCTAGATTGAAATATTGTTTTTCCTTGTATATCCATCCAGTTAGATCATCACCATTGAAGCAAGGAAAATCAAGGTTCGACCCACAAAAATTGCTAGAAGAAGAGAACCCAGTGTATGAAAAAGACTTGGGATGTCATCTAATGTTCATGGCTGAATGATGAATATGGAGGATGATAATTTTTTCATTTAGATCTTGGATTTTGGTCTTAAGGGTGACAAGTTCTTCTTCCATTTTTTTGTTTGCTCTGGCATGGGTGACAACCATAACCAGGAGTTTTTTTTGGAAACATGTAGAAAAAAAAACAAAAGGGTTTTAGAAAAGGAAAATATGGAGTTGGAAAAAACTCGGGTGGGCAAGTGGGGTTTGACTAGGTTTTGGACACTTTCTGAGAGATATGAAGCATAAAATGAGAATTTTAGAAGCGGGGTGATATAATGATAAAATTTGTCAAAGAGGGACGAGGAAATAGAATTAGGAAAGGAACACTGGAAAAATTCGAAGGAGATCGGGTGAGAATTGAAAAGGTTATGGAAAACCCTAAAAATAGACAAATGTGGAATTTCAAGATTTGGGAATTGGAATTTAGGATAGGGTTCTGAATAAAGGAAATANGGAATTGATTTGTGGCAACTTTCGATAGATGGAATCTATGCTTTATCAACTGGAATTAAATATGAAACCAAAGTATGTTTGGATTCCTAAAGGTTTAGGAGATTCACTCAGCCACCAATGCTTTCTAATGACTTGCGTATTGGGACAGTACCCCTCACTCCACGAATCTGGTAAAACTGATAGCTACTTTTCCAAAAATGACATCTTTTGGTTTACCTCATAGGTGGGAACTAGTCAATCAGGTAGGGGTACTTTCCCTTTTTTCTTGGCAGGTCCTCTTAGTTTCCAACTATATCGGGGTTCTTGTGGTACTACTCATAATTATTTTTATGGTTATGCACAAGTACTTCCCACAATTAAGTGGATAGGGGTTATTCCCTGATCCAAATGAACAATACAGATGCAAATAAGAAGCACTACTACAAAAATCACATCGCTGGGAAGCACTGCAAAAGAAACAAAAATTGGTAGAAATTCCACCGAGCGAGCCCAAGAAAGCGCTCTGATACCATATGTGAGAAACCTCCTGTAATAAATAATGAAAATAAATGATATAACAGAAATAACAGAGCAAAGAAGGAATTTTATTGATCGCATGCCACTTCGAGGGGGTAAGCTCCTTTGATTAAGATCAATACAAAATAAATTGTCGATGACTTCATTGGAATAACATGTACTTATATAGAAAGCATAATCCAAACAACCATTTATCCCCATGAATGTGGGATAAAACAATATACTCATGGGACGAATGGTTGACACGGGTTCCTAATACAAAGCATACACGCCCAAAAAACATATACTAATGAAATAAAAAGAATGGTTGACACGGGTTCCTAAGATGCACCAATGAAAAACCTTACCCACTTAGATGCCCTGACATCTGTGGTCTACATGCACACATTCTTCATCTGTATTGGCTGATGCTACTAGTTTGAATTTTGACAAATGGTGGAAAAATTCAAATTTTCTATACATTGCCAAGATGCCTCCCTAAAGGGCCATTTAGGAAGTAAGTTGTTTCTTACTCATAATTTAATTTTTAATGGATTAATTTTTTGAATTAAGCCTTAATTTTATATATTTAAAAAAATAAAAAATTATGCGTAGTGCACTTGAGCCGTTTAACTCACATCGGAATGTGATGCACCCTATAAATTTTAACATGTCATAACAAAACAGTGCGATACGAATGGATGGAACGCACTGTTTCTTGTAAATATATAATAAAAAACATAAAATTTGTAAATGTAAAACAAAAAGTATTAAAAAAAAATTACTAAATTATTCGGTGTGCTTAGGGCATGTCATTGCACCAGTTTCAGTGCTTTGACGTGTCATTGCTGCACTGATAAGATATACATGAGAACATAAAAATGGTAATCAGTTCATTCAATATTTTAGAGCATCGGTTGTCTGGTGCGCTTAAATATAACAAACACATCATTTGACATTACATAATAAATAAAGAAATTAATTATACGGTTTGCCTAGGGAATTTAAGTGCATCGTTAGTGGTGCACTTACATTTCATAAGCACACCATAAATATTTTTTTAAATTTTAGTAACAGTTTTGAATAAATGGTGTGTTTGGTTGAAGTAAACACACTTTTAATGTTATGCTTACTTGAATTGAACACATCGACAACATATTATTTAACCATTTTACAAAATTCTAATGTTGGTGCGCTCATTCCACGTCAATACACCGGTATCAATGTTTTGGTGCACTGTTAGGTCCATTTTATAAATTGCACAAGTGTGTTAGATATTTGATGCACTGTTTAGATTAATTTTAAATATATTAAAATATAGTATCGATGTGGTAGGATTGTAATAGAGCACCGTAAGCCGTTCGTTTGTGAAAATAAAGCACCGTAGATGGCGCGCTTCTATTATTCTGGTGCACTGGTAGTAATGATTCATTTATTTTTTCATAAAAAAATGTTATTGATGTTACTAAATATTATTTTAATTGTGTGAAACATGTGAAACAAAGACATGAGCGATGACATTCTTCTCAACAAGAGCGTGATCACCCTGCCCAATATAACATGGTCAAATATTAGGAGGATAGGGAGAGGGAGAGGGATTTGTACCATCGCCCCATTATTTCTTAGACTAGAGCGATATTGAGGATTGTTGGCCTCCTGAAGTTATGTCAGGATGCTATATCCATTAAGGGAAACTATTCATTATTATGTAAGTTAATATGACGTTGGAATCATCAAAGGCATGCATTTTTTGTTGGTGGCAATTAGTGGTTCCAACCCACTAAGGAGTATATTCATTTCATCACTGGGATACCTAGCAGAGGGTAGGATTTACCCCAGTTCCCCGATCTCCAAGATTGTGCTACAACAGAGAGTCATATAGCTTACTCTTTGAGATATATCGGTGATACAGTTGTCCATCCATCTATTTTTTTGGTAAGTGGTGGGAATCTTTGGATCCATACATTTGGTCAAGATGAGGTTAGGTTCCTTTCTTGTATACTTACGACACTGGCTCACTCCACTTATGATGGGAAATGCATAAGTTTCCTCTTAGTGTATTATGTTGACTCTTTACTGTAAAGACCTAGATGCATTAGGTGGTATTCCATTTTTGTGGTATTTTTGTTATGCTTTGGATATATATTGTGTAGTCATTGAAGGGAGGTCCAAATTCCCTTTCAGTTCAACACTTTTTTGTTTATTATTTTAGATAGTTCCAACCACCAGGCGATCATTTGAGTGCCTACCTACTATGCTTATGACTGAGGTGTGTATGCACATGCGGGGGGAGATGATGTCCAAGAGGGGGCAACACAAGTTCGTAGGTAGGATCACCTCAAGTGTGTTAGAGATGTTGGCCAATGAGGATGACCATGCATTTAAAATTGTTCCATATCCATATGCTATCTTGGACTGGAGAGGGTGCCCGATGATGTTCTTCACACTATATGAGCAACTTGATGAGATAGGTAATATTAATGTTATGTTTAAATTAATATATTTGTATTTTATTCTCTTTATCCTTAATGAAAATTAAATATGTTATAAATATTATAATTTTCAATAAATTTGTCTAATTATTCTTTTGTACTATATATTTTGCAAATATTGGCATATTTGATGCAGATGTCGAGCCTACTCCTCTTTCTCATGATGTGTAGGATATTGAAGATTAGGATCAAGTTGACCCACTTGATGTGGTTGGAAGACATCCTGGCCACTGTTCACGTAGGCCCCATGATAGGTATATTCATGATGTGATAGACATGTTGGCCAAATTGTTGGAAGATGTACGTGTTTAGCCTGTGCGGTCGCATGACATTCGCGAAGACCCTGAGCTTGCATAGTTATGGAGGATTAATCCTCATCATATGAGGTTGTTGATGCATCATGTTGTCGGTGCATGCTTGTAGCAAATAAAATATTAAAATAATGAATAATATATAACAATATAAATAATACAATAAAACATAATATTAGTTATATTTAACCAAGGGACATAACCCTTTGGTGAATAGTCATCTTATAATTCCTATATATGCGGCTACATCCTCATTGTACATTATCATTTTTTATATCATCAATTATATATTATTTTGTCCATTCATGGAGTATATGTGTTATTTGCGCTGGTTATTCCGGTAGAAACGATTTTTGTCAGTTACATTGGTATCGAAGGATCGGATTCTGGCATGTCGCCAAAATTGTCAAGATTTCCTTGAATTTAGGTCTTTGACCACACCGTGGATTTTAGCCATTCTTATTCAGAGTTTCTCTCGTAAAAATGATTTTTTACCAAAACAGGTTTTTACAAAAGATAGATATATATATTATTGAGTTATTGGTACATATTCTTTATCAAATTTTATTATCTAGTTTACAAAGTTGGGTGTATTCCATATAAGTATAATATTATTATTACTTTTAATAATAAAAATAAAGCATTTGAATGGAATGGGAAAAAAACTAAAATGAAAAATTTAAAAAGAAAAAGAAGAAAGAAAGTATTTGAACGGAAAAGAAAAAAAAAAGTAAAAAGAAAAAGTTAAAAAGAAAAAGAAAGAAGGAAATAATTTGAACACAAAAAGAGAAAAAAAGTAAAACAACCTGTGGTTTGTAAAACCACATGAGGTTTTTTCCAAAGCGTGGGATTTATAACCCAATAATATAGATATATATTATTGGGGTATTGGTACATATTAGTTATCAAATTTTATTATTTGGTTTACAAATTTTGGTGTAGTCCATATTTGTGGAAGTTAAGCCAAAACTTAGATCAATTGAACTCACAACATTGCTTGAAAACTATGCAAGAAACACTCAAAAGGAGACTGAATATGTTGAATAACATAAGCTTTTTTTTATATCAATTTACATCTGTTATCATTAAATACATATAGGTTTCATAATTTATATACTCCAATGATTGGAAATATCAAATATGCTATTCAAATTAGTACAAAAGCATGCTTACTAAACTAGTCAAAATCCCCCATAGGTGCATAAAGCACTTTCCAAACTAGTGAAGATGCTCATGAATTTGCTGAATGAGTAGGTAAAACTGATAAGTGAAGAAAAGTGGAATTTATCATGCTTTTAGATGAGTAAAATAAGGAAGGTAAGTTGGTGCAAAAAAAGGTAGTCTACCTTGAAACTAGCTTTATCTTTTTCCTTAAAACCGCAGAAAAGATGGAGACTCTAGATAAGGTAGGAATGTGCACTTACTAAATTGGGAAGTATGTTAGTTGGAAGAATCTTATCCAGAATATTTCCAAAGCACTCCAAGAGGTAGTTTTGGAAAGTTTTACCGCAAAAATGGAAGTGGATGCAAACTAGCTAATGTAGGACCTAGGAAATTAATAAAAAAAGATTAATTATTTTATCCTAAGTATTGGAATGGGTTTTGATTATTCCAACAAAACTTATTAAGCCTAAATTTATGTACAATATCAGAAAAAAAATAAAGAAGATATATAGGGCCTAGAAACAAGGCTTAGTCACCCTTTACATACTGCTTGTCCATAAAAAACATGGAAAGAGGCAAAACCACAAGGGGAAAATCCTCCCTTTAGCATGGACATGAACACAATTGTAAGAAATATTGTCTTCACCACATGCTAAGATATCCCCAGTAGTGATTTGAGATTGCTAAAAGTATTCTCAGAAAACACCTTGGTGAATATGTCTACAACTTGCTCCGCTGATGCACAATAGAGCATAGCAATGGTCCCATCATGCATAAGTACTCTGATGCAGTGCATATGGATCTCGATGTGTTTGGTTCGCTTCCTCAGTTATAGATCAGTTGAGATTTGAATGGTACTCTGGTTTTCACAATAGATGGCTGTATAGTTCTCTGACTCGATCCCAAACTCTCCAAGTATTCCCTGTAACCACAAACATTGAGTAGCTGCATTCACAACTCCTCTATATTCTACCTTTGTAGATGAAAGTGCAATTGCAGTTTTATTCTTACTTGACCAGATGATTGGTCCATATGCAAGCATAAACAAATATCCAAAAAGTTGATTTTCTATCAGTGTTATCACCTTCCCAATCAGAGTCAGTAAAGCTAACTAACTCTAGGATAGATTGTGCAACATAGTGAATCCCATGAGTTTTTGTTCCTTGTACAAAGTTTAGGATTCTCTTTTCTTCCCTCCAATGGATGTCATGAGGATGATACATGTGTATGGAAGCCAAAATTACTACGTAATATATATCAGGTTGAGTATAGGTCAAATAAAGAGGACAACCAACCAGTTTCCTATATAGGGTGTTGTTTTTAAATGGAGTAATTGACTGTGTTTCTTCAAGATTAACTCCAAAAAGGAAATGCGTATTTTTTGGATTGAAATCATTCATTATGAAATTATTCAATATATATGAAGCATAATTGTATTGATGTACCTTGATTCCAAGATTTTATTGAGAAATTTCAAGCCCAGAATTAGCTTAACAATCCCAAATTAGTCATAGAGAAGGCATGGTTCATTGCACTCTTTAAAGAGGAAATTTATTTCTTAGAACTTCCTTTGATTAGAAGGTCATCCACATACAATAGAATAATGATTAAATAACCATGAATCATATTAAAATATACCTTTGTATTAGACTTGCATCTACAATAGTTCAATGATAGCAAAAAGCCATCAATCTTGGCATACCAAGATCTGGGAGCTTCTTTTAGCCCATAGAGTGATTTCTTCGAAATGCACACAAGAGATGGATTAGTCAAAAAACCTTATGGATTCTGAATATATATTTATTTTTTCATATCACCATGTATAAAGGCACTCTTCACATCCATGTGATGTACCTCCCACTGCTTGGAAGCTGCAATAGCCAAAACTAGTCTTTTGGAGTCCATATTTTCAACTAGTGAAAAGGTCTCGTTATAGTCAATGCCTTGGAATTGGGAGAAGCCCTTGGAAAATAAAATTTCCTTATACTTCAGAGGAGAACCATCAGTAGCAAATTTATTTTTGAAAACCCACTTACACTTAACTAGATTTCTCCCTGGGGGAGAATGACTAGTTCCCATCTGTCATTCTTTTGGAGCGAATGCAATTCCTCCTTCATGGATGTTTGCCATATTTGGTATCAATACAATTTTTCATATGTATATGGGTCATATTAAATCATTATAAAAGGGCACTCTCGAATTGAGATATAGTGCTCCTAGAACTGTTGGGCTTAGGGCAGACCCGGGTTCTTATACTTTTATCTTCGCACCAATAAACAGACCCACAGTGTTGGCCCTTTCGGCAACAAACTATTAACAGGTTGCAGTCTCACCCAAAACAGCTATGGGGTGCCGTAGAATCAGGTTTCTGTAGGAAAAAGAGGGATATTACTGTACCTTTAGCCTTAACAAAGAATAATTATGCAATACAGAGATTCGACATTCACTTAAATAGCTTCGCAGTTTAGATAAAAAGGCAATTTCTTGCTTAACCCTTAACTGGGAATTCACAACAAAGTTAGTAGCAATATATCTTGCTTATCATTCACCTACTTATCAAATGCATAAAAACATAATAGGAACAAAAGTAAAAAGACCCACCACAACACAAGATGTACGTGGTTCACCCCCAGTGTAGGGGTTACATCCACAGAACTACGTTTATATTCAACACTTTACAAAACAACAGTTCTAATCTGTGCACTTAGCTACAGATCTTCTCATCAACCCAAAACTGTGCACTTAGCTACAGAACCTTTCTTCTTAAACCCTCTCTGCACTCAGCTGCAGAGGTCGTCCATGCACTCAGCTGGGACTTAACCTTTTTTCCAAAACCCTTTGTGCACTCAGCTGCAGAGGTCATCCATGCACTCAGCTGGTACTTTAGCCTTAACCCAAAAAATAGACCTTAGCTTCTTCGCATCAAATTGTCATCATACACCAAAACCTTTCAAAAATCCCTTTTCTCCTTTACATAAGTGCCTATTTATACAAGTGCACTATTACAATACCATAGGATTAAACCATGGGATTAAAAACCATGGGCTTAAACCATGAGTTATTTACAAAAAGAGGGGCTTCGACCCAACCCTGAAACCCCTAAGACTATTTTGGACCACAACTTCGCTTACAAGCTTCGCACCAAAACCATGGAGTTGCCAAAATTAAGGACCTTCAAGGTCCGAGCCCCAACAGGCCCCTAAGACTCACTAGTGTCCTGTTCTGGGACACTCTGCTGCTTTTCTGGTGGAAGAATCTTGTTGGTGAAGATAGTAAATTGCTTGTTGAGGCTGCGCATGATATCTTCAGCTGCTTGCTCCTTCTCCACTCTCTCCTTTTGCACTCTGTCAAGATCTGTATCCATCTGCATCTCTGTAAGCATAATATTTAATCCTCCTTCCATCTTCTCCCTTATATTCCTNCTCATTCTGCTATCTTCCTTCTCGAAATATATTTCGGCGTCATCTTTCTCTTCGTAATATTTATGATGGTCATGGGAATCATTGGGCCTTCTAAATCTATCAGCGACCCCATCCCTTGAACTGCCTCCTTTCTCACCAACTGCACACCCTGTGGAAGCGAAGGGGTTCGTAACGTGAACTTGGTTGTCCGCCGAGGTGGCTGAACTCCTGGTTGAACAGGCGGAAGATATGGTGGATGCTACAATGTAATGTTCTCATCCTCACCCAAGTCTTCAAAACCTTCAGGTGGGAACTCTACGGAGCCAGCAGGATTCATCTCGGGATCCTTCGGTGTCTTTCCTGATGGCTTGTGTCATTCTTCGTTTCGCTTTGAACGAACTTCTACCTTAAATTTATTTCTGGTTGATCATGTCTACATTAGTTGACTTGGTGTTAGGGGAGTTTCTTCATGAGGTGCAGATGCAGGTGGATTTATAATAAGGTTCTGTAGACCCCTCTCTCTGAATTTGCTCAACAATTCCTATACTTCGCGATCAGCTGACATGGACTCAAGTCAAGAAAATGCGTAATGCAAAATTCGCAGGCCTGGGTGTCTTCTTATAGAATCCAATGACCAAATATGCCATGATTGTGCATTAAAGACACCAAATCTGACCGAACGGTGGTAGATCTTGTCCAAACAGTGCTAGATTTCCCAAAATCTCATCATTATAGGCAGTTAATACAGTTAACGTATTGGCGCCGCCAAATCTGATTTTTTCCAACGATCACATTTTAAGCTTCAACACACCTTTCTTCTTTGACACAACCACTAACTTCAGCTTCACCACAATAAGGACCTTCGACACAATATTGACCTTCGACACATCCTGACACAAGCTTCAACAGAACTTCGAACTTTGACCCACGACAGAATTTCTTCCACAACCTTTGACACTTCCAACAATCTGCCAAATCTCTCTAAGAATAGCTTTATTATAGTTTAGTACCCAATTTCAACTGTTCTTGGTACTTATACTCTTCCTCATGCTATTAATTCTAATTGGGGGGTACAGGCTTGTCCCTGTACTTCTTTAATCTACTTCCATTCACCATGGAGGGAAAAATTTCTCCATTCAATTTAGCTAACTGTACTGTGCCACCATCAGTAAATTTCTGAACTATGTAAGGTCCTTTCCAATGTGTCTTGAACTTACCTGGGAACTTCATGAATTTATTGGCGTACAAGAGCACAAGATCACCATTCTGGAAATGCTTCTTCTTAAAGTGTCTATCATGCCATGCTTTTTCTCTAGCTTTCTGCACTTGCTGCTGGAAACCTGCAATGAATCTATCTTCTTCTAGTTTCAGTATCCTCACCAGCCTTTCATTCAACATAGTTGGATCATCCATCTCTGTGAAGGCAGATATTCTAAGGCTAGGAACAATGTACTCCATGGGAATAACTGCTTCTTGTCCATATACCAGCCTAAAAGGTGTGTGGCCTGTCAATTTCTTGCAAGTGGTTCTATAAGCCCATAATACTACTGGAATTCTAAGATCCCAATCATTTCTGTTAACATTGCAAACCTTCATCAGAGCATGCTCAAGGATCTTGTTAAAGGCTTTGACAGTTCCATTTGCTTGAGGATGGTAGGCAGTAATATTCTGATGATATACTTGAAATTCTTCGATCAATGCTTCAAAAGTCTTATTCAGAAAATGTGATCCTTGATCACTAATAAGAATTCTAGTACATCCAAACCTCAACAAGATATTATCGAATATGAACTTCGCAGCTGTAGCAGCACTACAGTCCTTGACTGGTTGAGCTTCAGCCCAATGAGTAAGGTAATTAGTTGCTGTAATAATGTATCTTGCTCCAGATTTCTTTGCAAGGGGATTGATTGTTCCAACAAAATCAATAGCCCACTTGTCAAATGCTTGTAAATTTACCTATGGAACCAGAGGCATCTCATCCCTCTTGGATGGTTTACCTGTCCTTTGACAGATATCGCAGCTATGGCAATACTCTCTTTCATCCTTATGAATCGTAGGCCACCACAATCCAGCTAACAAAATCTTTTGTGCCGTAGATTTTCCTACATAATGGCCTCCTACTGCTCCAAAATGTGCCTCAGCCAAAATCAATGGATTTTCATGCTCCAAGACACATCTGCATAGTATTTCATCTGGTCCCATCTTATATAGCTTTCTTGCTATCAAGGTAAAGTCAGCTGCTCTAACCACTAGCTGCTTCTTCTGCTGTGTTTTCATCTCAGAGGGTGCAAACCCTGTAGACAAGTACTGAACAATATCCTGAAAATAGTCATCAACCATATGGATGGAAAACAACTGGGCATCAGGAAGACCTTCATCCAAACTAGTGGGTTCTTCTCCTGACTCAAGCCTTAACAAGTGGTCAGGCCCCAGGTTAAGTCTTCTTGGCTTATCTACGATATCAAAGTCATACTCCTGAAACAAAATCAGCCATCTGCATATCCTTCCACCTAACACAGGCTTGTTAACCAAATACTTCAAAGCATAATGGTCAGTGAACATCTTAAAATGAGATCCTAACAAATAATATCGAAATTTCTGCAAAGCATAAACCATAGCCAGACCTTCTCATTTTGTCGTAGTATAATTCTTTTCTATTGTGGACAATTTTCTACTTGAAAAAGAAATAAGGTGATCAATATTACCTTCACCTGACTGAGCCAATACTATACCTAAAGCAATGGAAGATGAATCTACATGAACATGAAACTCCTTATTCCAGTCAGGGAATACTAATATAGGGTCAGTTACCATGTTTTCTTTCAAAATTTCCAAGCTTTCCTGACATTCAGGTGTCCACTCAAACTTAATATCTTTCTTCAATTTATTTTCCATAGGGGCTGTAATCTGAGCATATCCTTTAATGAATTTCCTGTAATATCCAGTATGACCAAGCGTAGTGCGAAGTTTCTTAACAGACTTCAGAGGTGGTAAGTTCACAATAATGGCTATCTTCGCAGGATCCACCATCAATCCTTGCTTGCATACAATGTGACCTAGCAGAATTTCAAAAGGTGCACAGAAGATACACTTCTTCAGGTTCAATGAAATCTGATGTTGTCTACACTTGTCTAGCATAAGTCTTAAACTGGCTATATGATCTTTCAATAAACCAAAGATAGTCCAATCATCAAAGTAAACTTCCAAGAACTTATGAATAAATTCCTTAAATACAGATATGACTACTTTGGAAAACATAGCAGGTGCATTCTTCAATCCAAAGGGCATAACAATATACTGAAAAGATCCCATTTCTGTAGAGAAGGTTGTTTTATGTCGATCCTCTGGAGCAATTCTGATTTGATGGTAACCTAAAAATCCATCAGTGAAAGAATACACTTCTTGACCTCCGACATTGTCTAAAACTTCATCCGTAAAGGGAGTAGGAAAAGGATCATGTAAACAGGCATCATTCAGCTTCCTCAGATCAACACAGATTCTGATTTCTCCCTTGGTCTTCTTTTCTTGTACCACCATAGGGCTGACCCATTCAGACTCTTCGACAGGCTCAATGATTCCTGTAGTGAGCATCTTATCTAGCTCCATCCTGAATTTTTATTTATACTTAGGATTCAGCCTATAAGGGTGCTGCTTCACAGGATTCACATCAGGTCTCAAAGGTATTTTTATCATTGCTATATCACCAAGGATACCTTTCATTTCTAAGAACTTTGTCGGAAATAAGTCTTGATACTCATGGAGGAGTTCAGTCACTTTGCTTACCATTTCTTCATCCCAATAATATCCAATGGTAGTGTACTTAGGGATTTCTTTTGATCCAATGTTTACTTTCCTTGTCTTCAAGGGCTGCGTTACTTCAGGTGATTCAACTGCTGGTCCATGTACTTTGTAATGTCCTTATGACTTAGGAATATTAATGTTGCGAGGGTCATCGTTTTCATCAATGGCAAGGTTGTAACATTCTATTGCATTAGCTTCTTGTTCCTTCCAATCATGTTGGTGCTCGACTATTTCTTTATCATCAAACACCTTAGTATGGATCACCCTAATAGTTGCATCCAAAGCAGGGCAATCCTCATTAATAGAAAATGTGAGCAAAAAACTATCAACAAGGCTAACCCAACCTATAGTACCATGGCGAAGCTCCACCTCCACATACCAGTTCTTTGCTACAGGTTCCAGAGTGTGTACAAACCTATGTACCCATTCTTCACAAGGTATATGCTTCCATGCTTCATAACATTGCTCCAAATGTTCCTGAGGGCTAGTCTTACCATTAAATCTGCTTCGTACCTCCTGAGGCTGATCCATGAATCCTAGGCGAAGAAAATTTTGACAAGCTCTCCAACTATGAATATATTTTTTAGGACCATTCCACCATCTGGCAGCTACAGCTCTAAATACTGAATCTAGAGTCTCCATTTTCTGTGAATCTGGCACTTGTTCTGAGAATTGTACAATAAAATCTTCTGGGTCTGTCAAGCCATCAAAATTAGGTACGATCTTTGTTTGTGAGCCAACCCATCTGCTAGACTTGGTAATTCTTGCACATAGATGTCCATGTAGCTCATAAAGTCTATTTTGCCAATTCTCTAGGCCTTCGTCTGAATCAGTCATGCAAGAACTGTCACACTGCCAATCCATTATGCCTTTAGTAGTAGGGTTAACATAGTCTTCTTCTTTAGCTGTGATGTTGTAAATATGATCCAAAACATCACGATCTTCATCTCTGACTGGCTCTGTATACCTTTCTCCTTGAGAAGGGTCCAACGGTACTATGACTCTCAAGCCTTTTCCTTCAAAATTCATCTGTCTATTCTTAAGGTTGATTACTGCATAATTGTCTATTTCCCATTCAATTCCTAGCAATGCTAGATAGGGGTTGCTATCATCAATTATTTCAATGACTTCAAAATCTACTAAGGTACTGACTCCATCAATGTCCACTGGTACACTAGGGGATCTTCCCAAGGGCACAATATTCTACTGATTGGCTAATCTCAGCTGTATAGGGGACCATTCAAGCGTAGGTCTTCCCATTTGTTCCCATGTCTGCTTAGTTAGGACATTCACTTCTAATCCTAGGTATAAAATGATATCAGTCATGTCATAATCTCCTATCTGAGCATGCAATCTCATTTCCCTTC
The DNA here is from genome assembly GCA_001517045.1 of Pseudotsuga menziesii. Taxonomy (NCBI): domain Eukaryota; kingdom Viridiplantae; phylum Streptophyta; class Pinopsida; order Pinales; family Pinaceae; genus Pseudotsuga; species Pseudotsuga menziesii. Next base: position 548,216 of record LPNX010829693.1, on the reverse strand, counting down.
CAGTCCTTCTAACTCTATTAACAGTTTTTCCTCTATCAGGGCTTCGCTGAGGTTCGCAAGACTAAATATATTTCTGTAACTCATTCAAAGCATTCTGATTTCTTAATAGCTTCATACAACTCTGTAAAAATGATGTTAGTGTACTTACTTGATCCGACGAAGCTTCTTGAAACTATAACTGCTGTTGATGTTGTTGCGTAGTTGCTACTGATGTTCTCGGATCAGCAAAGTCTTTTTTAGCTTCCATAAATGTTCCTTTTTCTCTTCCAACATCAAATACTGGAATTCTCTTAGGGTTCTTATGGACCCAAGCCTCATCAGGCTGTTTCTCCTTATTCTGCACTTGCGTCGTAGCTCCACTCCTTGTAACAATGTAAACGACTGGGAGAGGTCTTTTCTCTACAGCAATCATCTAAACATTCTGAGTAGGAGTGCCATTTCTTTCTTGTATCTTGGATATCAACTGTGGGAATTTCTCAATCACATGATCGACTGCTCTACAATATCGACATGTCGTAGTTGGGTTCTGATAGTCTCTAGCTACATTTCCTACCTGATTACAGTTATAGCAAATAACCTGGCCTCAACCTCTTCCAGGCATACCACCATGACCATGACCTCTGAAATTACCTTGACCTGATGTACTACCATGGTAACCATATCCATCGTTGCTTTGTGCATTAGGTTGTACCCTATAAGCATCATAGGTTCGCTCGCTCATGAGGTCAAAGCTGCGACATTTGTCTTCGTTGTGTCCAACTGACTTATAGAACTTGCAGTAGGGATTCTTAGGTACTTGAACATATCTCTACAATAGATAGCAATATTCAGGTCGATGCTGGCCAGTTGTTCTACAGATCTCACAATATAGGAAATTAGGGTTAAACGGGTTCGATGCACTAGTATTCAAATGATTTCTTGATGCAGGACATTGTTCTTTGTCATGACCTTCTGTCTTACATCGTGTACACTAAACCTCTTCACAAGTAGCTTTCCCTTTTTTCATGTCATGAAGCTCCAAATCCATTTCTGCTAACTGTGCATGTATCTGAGCTATTCCAGGATTATCTCCAACAGGAGCTATTTCAAGTTTCATAGCAATTTCCATCGCCTCTTGCTGATCAGCAACCTTCTGTTGCATAAGTGGAGTCCTGATATGAGGCAATAGTGATGCGATGAACCATTCTTTATGCTGTTTTGGTCCAATAGTAAAACTAACTTGATCCAGCAGAACCTTGAACCTCTGATCAAAGTCCCAAATTGATTCACCTCGCTTCTGCCGAATTTCTTTCAGTTCAGTTATACACTGTGACTTTGATTTAGGCTTCTTGAATTCTTTGATCATTGCTTTTTTAATATCAGCCAAGATATAGTTTTGAGTACTAGAAAAATTCATAAACCAGGTCAAATCTCAGTCTCTGAAAGAGGTGACCAGCTACGTTGTTCTTGTATTTTGATCCATAATATTCTTAGCAGTCCAAACAGCTTCGCATAAGAACCAAAACTTCTCTGGATCCTCTGATCCAGTTCCTTTAAAGACTGGGAGCTTGATATCATCATTCACATGGGCCATATTGAATCGAGGGGTGGGGGGGGGAGGGGGAGGAGGAGGAGGAAGATTGGTAACAGGAGGAAGAAAAATTTCTGAGGTAGACTGACCTGCGATAGGACTACTCGGGCTAGGGTTACTTTCAGACTGTGAAGGGTTCTCAGGGATAACAGATCTTCACTGTGGAGTTATAGGAGGGTTTCTAACAAAAGGGGTTTCTTTAGATTTAGATTCTTCTGGACTTAATGGGGTATAATTGGTATTTTGGCCTAGGGTATAGGATCCAAGAGTTCTCTTGTATCTTTTACCATTGCGAAGCAAACCACTTTTCTCGTCAAAGTCACTTTCTCTTTCAAACATAGGTTAGTAGCAATAAATCTAGCAATCTGATTGGATAAGCAATATGCCTTTCTCAGCCAAGAGCATTTTAATTTTCAGACTTAATGAATTCAGGTACTTACCTCTTGGTCCTTTGAAAAACAGTCTTTCTGCTTCGCTGAAAGAAGTATGTGTGTCGATGGCGAACTCCGTCACAAATGCTTCAAGGGTTTGCGTTGTCCAGAAGTCAATAGCTCTTGATACCTCGTTGTTCATACTTTTCAACAGCTTAATTCTTTCAGGGGTCCAGGCAGGAGACTGATCTTCTTTGAAGTTTGTCTTTCTTTCTGTCAACCTAGATAACCACTGGTGCAATTCTATGTGGATACTAGCAAAGAAAATTTCATAAATATCAGTAAAAATGTACCTTTGCAAGAAGTTGTCTCAGCTACGACGAGGATCCTTATTCTCTTGTTCAAAAAATCTTAGATAAGTATCTTCAACCCAGTCACTGATTTCTTTTACTGAGGGCCTCCAAAACATATCCCTCCAGGTACGATGTAGATCCCTCTTAAAGCAGATACTGTTTCAACCGACAACGAAACCAATTTGTTGGATCCCTCTTGAAGCAGATACTGGTTGTCCTGGAAATGGAACCAATTTGTTTGGATTAGGGTAGACCCGAGTTCTTATACTTTTATCTTCACACCAACAAAAAAACCCACAGTGTTGGCCCTTTCGGCAACAACCTGCGAACAGGTTGCAGTCTCACTCGAAATAGCTATGGGGTGCCGCAGAATCAAGTTTCTGCAGGAGAAAGAGGGATATTACTATACCTTTAGCCTTAACAAAGAATAATTATGCAATATAGAGCTTTGACATTCACTTAAATAGCTTCACAGTTTAGATAAAAAGACACTTTCTTGCTTAACCCTTAACTGGGAATTCACAGCGAAGTTAGTACTTAGCAATATATCTTGCTTATCATTCACCTACTTATCAAATGCATAAAAACATAACAGGAACAAAAGTAAAAAGAACCACCACAACACAAGATGTACGTGGTTCACCCCCAGTGTAGGGGCTACGTCCACAGAACTGCATTTATATTCAACACTTTACAAAACAACAGTTCTGATTTGCGCACTCAGCTGCAGATCTTCTCATCAACCCAAAACTGTGCACTTAGCTACAGAACCTTTCTTCTTAAACCCTCTACGCACTCAGCTGCAGAGGTCGTCCACACACTCAGCTGGGACTTAACCTTTCTTCCAAAACCCTCTGTGCACTCAGTTGCAGAGGTCTTCCATGCACTCAGCTGGGAATTTATCCTTAACCCCAAAAATATACCTTAGCTTCTTCACATCAAATTGTCATCATACACCAAAACCTTCCAAAAAGCCCTTTTCTCCTTTACATAAGTGCCTATTTATACAAGTGTACTATTACAATACCATGGGCTTAAACCATGGGTTATTTAAAAAAAGAGGGGCTTTGACCCAACCCCAAAACCCCTAAGACTATTTTGGACCGCAACTCTACTTACAAGCTTCGCACCAAAACCGCGGAGTTGCCAAAATTAAGGACCTTCAAGGTCCGAGCCCCAACAAGAATCACTAGGATTCCCAGCTAGTTCCCCAACTGCTTGAATGGTGTTTGCTGCTAACTTTGGTGGTGTGTGGAGGTTTGGATATGAAATTAAATAATAATTATCATACATATCAGAATAATAAATTTCATTAATTTCTTCACTTACAACCAAAGGTGGAGGAGGTGAGGAAGACTCCCCAATTTCTGCTCCTAACATAGGCTATTCTTCAAACTGAACACTCCTTTCAAAGAAGGATTTTTGAGTTCTCATGTTTATCAGCTTATACCTTTTGGAATATTCAGAATACCCAACAAACAGGCACTCTTGACTTTGGGGCTCCAAATCCCTCCTTTTTTCCAATGGAATTCTAGCCCATTCCCTTGAGCCAAAAATACTAAAATGAGACACATCAAGCTTGTGTCTACTCCAAGATTCAAAAGGAGTAATTCCATCAAGTTGATTTTGAGGCACCCTATTCTGGATGTAGGATTCACAATTTATAGCTTCAACCCAAAACTTTGGTGGAAAAATCTTAGACTCCATCATACAAGTATCCATCTCCTTGAGGCTTCTATTCTTCCTCTCAGCAATACCATTATGCTGAGGTGTGTAAGGAATAGAGTCATGCATATGGATAGCTGCATATTCATGATATTTAATGAACTTAGAGTTGACATATTCACCACCATTATCAGATCTGAGTATCTCAAGTTTCGTCCTAGACTGGTCCTCAACCAAGGCTTTAAAAACCTTATAGAGGTAAAAAAATTCAGTCTTGAGTTTAAGGAAGTAAACCCAACAATACTTGGAAAAGTAATCTATGAAGGTTAAGAAATACTTATCTTGACTCATGGAAATATGAGGGAAGGGACCAAAAATTTCACTATGGATGATCTCAAGAGGTGTTGAGGTTCGCTCATGACTAACTCTCTCATACTTATGCTCTGGATGCTTTCCTAGAATACAACCTTGACAACCTCCTTTGGAAACAATTATCTTTGGCAGCCCTGAAACCATGTCTCTTTCACAAAAATATGAAAGATATTTGTAATTTAAATGATCAAACCTCTCATTAAAAATATTTATTTCTTCATTGGCATGGGTGAGGAGAGAAGAGGGGTTATAGAAAGGCACGCAGTGTGAGAACTTGTAAAATTTCTAACTATGATCTACAAAACCTTTAGAAATGACTCTATCATTTGAAATATAAGATATTTCAACATCATTGGGAGAGAAAAAAATCTTCTTAGGAGACCCAGTGTGAGTCATCTGGTAGACTAACAAGATATTACCAACAAGACATGGGACATACAATACATTATTGAAGGGACCATGGTCAAGATCAGTGCTACCTTTACCCTTACTTTCAGTTTTTGAGTTGTCTCCTAAAAAAATATTTGGACCTTTTGAATCATCAAGAGAGGAGAAGGAATCCCTTGTTGAAACCATGTGTCTGGAAGCTCCAGAATCAATGACAAATGAAGTATATCTTACAGTGCTTGCAACCAGGGCATGATCTCTCTCCTTGTCTTTGAAACTAGATCCTCCTTCCTTTTTCTTTGTGCCATCAGGAAGGGATATGTTGTTCTTCTCTAGGATTTGAGTCAGAATATCTATATGTTTCTTCATGCAAGATATCTCAGGATGGAAGGCCTTACCACAATACACACACTTTCTTCCCTCACCTTTACCTTTCTTCTTCTGAAAGTTCTTCTTCTTGGATTTTGAGGAATCCTAAAGAGACTTGAACTTGTCTCATTTTTTATCTGGAGGCTTATTAGTCTTCTTCTTACCTTTGGAATCAACCTTGGAATCTACATCAACCAAATATTGATATTTGGAAGGTTTGATGGTGTTCATCAAGACCAATTTTTCTTGCTCTTGAATCAAGGATTCCATGAAATATGTCAGTGAAGGAATTTTCCAGTTTCAAACTGTCAACTTGGTGGCATGGAAGGTTGAACAAAATATTGAGTAGTTAAGGCCAAGCTTCGAAAGAATGACTAAGATTAGTTGTTCATCTTCTTTATCAATACCACACTGTTTTAGCTGCAAAACCAGTGATTTGAATTTGGAGAAGTAGACTTGCAAGGATTCGAAGCTGCTTGGACTCAGTGAAATCATATCATTATCGAGTTGATGACCCCTCATCTTATTTGTCTTCCCAAATAAATCCTGAAGCTTGTGCCACACTTCTTTTGGTGAATTCAACCCATCAAGATGAAATAGGTCTCTAGAAGTGTTAATACATAAGCCATCATATGCCTCATCTCTCCTATTATGTTGTTTGATATTATTTATTGCTGAATTAGGATCAACTTCAATTTCCATGGCCACTCTGTAGAGGCCTTTACTTTTCATCAGAATCTTGATCCTTTCCTTCCATTCGAAGTAGTTGAATGGAGTCAAGATGATTTGTTGAGATTGATACATTCTTCAACAACTACGCCCTTCAATAGACAGAATGTTCTCCCATTGAGTGATATCAAACCTACAAAAGAAATTGGAATAGGAGAACAATAGAGCTACAAAGGCACTAATACCATGTGGAAATTAAGCCCAAGATTAGATCACTTGAACTCACAAAATTGCTTGAAAACTATGCAAGAAACACTCAAAAGGAGGCTGAATATGTTGAATAACGAAAAATGCTGTTTATATTAATTTACATCATACATAATTAAATATACATAGGCTTATAATAATGTAGATACTACAAGTATTTGAAAGCTCAAATATGCTATTCAAATCAGTACAAAAGTAAGCTTACTAAACTAGTCAAAATCCCCCATAGGTGCATAAAGCACTTTCCAAAATAGTCAAGATGCTCATGAATTTGCTGAATTATTAGATACAAATGATAAGTGAAGGAAATTTGAATTTATAATTCTTTTATATGAGTAAAATAAGGAAGGTGAGTTGGTGCAAAAACAAGGTAGGCTACCTTAAAACTAGCTTTAGCTTTTTCCTTAAAACTATGGAAGATATAGAAACTCTGGATAAGGCACGAAAACACACTTAATAAATTGAGAAGTTTGTTAGTTGAAAAAATATTATCTAGAATATTTCCAAAGCACTTCAAGAGGCAATCTTGGCAGTTTTGACCACATAAATGAAAGTGGATGCAAACTAGCTAGTGTAGGACCTAGGAAATTAATAAAAAAAGATTAATGATTTTATCCTAAGTATTGAAATGATATTTTATTATTCCAACAATATTGGTATAATATTATTATTACTTTTAATAATAAAAATAAAGCATTTGAACAAGAAGGAAAAAAAAAGGTAAAAAAATGTTAAAAAGAAAAAGAAGAAAGAAAGCATTTGAACGAAAAAAGAAAAAGAAAAAGTGAAACCACACGTGGTTTGTGAAAGCACACAAGGTTTTTTGCAATCGTTGGATATAGAGTAACTCTTTAATAAAATCAAAGAGAGAATTTTTCAAAATTTAATGATGATATATACATATATATTATTGGGTTAATGTGTTGATGTATTTGTAACTTCGAAATATATTCTGATGTATATTATTATTGTATGTTGTTGTACCCCATTAGGGATGTGTGTTACCCATTTAAGGGATGTCTAAATTGTGTCTAAACCTGGAGTTACAACCTCTGTTGTAAGTCGAGTCAATAGTCCCTAGTGTAACATCATGTAATATATAATTGTGGTCTCTCTAGGAGAAGTGGGCCCCATGTGAGATGACATGTAGGCTCGAGTCTTATATTTGGTAAGTGACTTGAAAGGGTATAAATAGGGAGGTTCTCTCCCTCATTTATACATAAATCACACACTCTCTTATTACTGTTTTTTATCATATTACTATTCTGAAGAAGTTTGTGGGGGTTTCTCCTTTATGGTTTCCCCGATGAAAATATTTATGTCTTGTTCATCTTTTACATCTTATGCATTTTCAATAATTTTATTCTTTTAGAAAAATATCCTAGATAACCTAATCATATCTTAAGAAAATCTAACATGGTATCAAAGCCTCTCTGAAAGAAGGTGCTGTGCAGCTATGGGAACTAGGGCTTCCTAGTTGAAGGTGTTCTCTCCATAGATCATCAAGCAAGGAGGGCTAGGATAACTCACCTCACTAGGGCACCTCTATTGGTGGCATCCATTTTTGAATCATATAAGTTTCACTATACAACCAAAATATAGCTGCAATGGTAGCTAATGGAAATTAGGGTTTCATCCCTGAAAATCCTAGAAGACTGAATTTAGTAATCCTAGCACTTTCACTATAACGCAGGATTGGAGAAGGATCAGAAGTCGAAATTTTTAAATGCCAAAGTGAAATTCATGTTGTACACAATGTAAATGTGTTAGCCTTATTTTCACTATACTTCAGGAGATATGGTTCCACCAAATCCGAGTTCCATCCTCCTCCAGAATACAGTCATAAACAGGTGACCTATAGAGATTTTCTATATCTCGGGCTAGGAAGGTCCAAATGAAACTACACAAGATGTTTGAGGTAGGGAATGGAATTTAGTTTTTGTGGTAAATGTTTTAGACCCATAATGTGAAACAATGACATGTGGAAGTCTGTACAAGTTCTCTATGCTAAACAGTCCCCGAAAAGGTCACCTTGGAAAAATCCAAATAAGTCCCATTTTGGAGATTCCATTTCTTCTTTAACCTATGGGGTTGGAAACAAGAAGTATTAGGCTATCATAGTGAGAATTTTTTGGACCTTAAGGATTTTAAACTTTATATATGCAATATAAGCAATATTTGTCATTTCTGCAGAAGAAATTGGAAAACTAGGGCTTCCTGTTTCGAGAGCTTCCATCCACTATTTTGAGAAAAGGAGTACATTGGATAAATCACCTTGAAGAGGCCCATATTTATATCCAATCAAAAGTTTGTAATTCAAAGTTTTGAAAATTAGGGTTTCTCTGACAAACCCTAGATCAGCCAGCTCCAGAACGAGGAAAGACACCTCAAATCAGTAAGATATAATCTTTTCCTATTTAAATTTGAAGTTCTCATCTAAAAATGACTAATCATACCAGCTTGATGAAAATATTTGTGAAGCTAACAACTTCCAAGTATGGAAGTATAGGACCTCCGTGATCCTTGAAGAAATTGACTTGGATCAGTATTTCAGTAAGGAAGTTGTAAGAGCCAGAGGGAGATGTGGCTAAGGATAAAGCTAAAAGAATCATTGTAGATTATATTAAAGATCATCTTATCCCTCATGTTTCATCCTTGAAGAAACTAAAAGGAAGTGTTCAATGCTATGATGAAGCAATAGAAGAAGAACAAGATATTTTTTTAACCACCTTGAATGGCCTCCCAAGATCACAACATTCATTCATTCAAGGAATGTGCGCAAGAAAGAAGTGGTTACCTTCAACAGACTCTGGGAAGAGTGTACACAAGAAGAAGCTCGACTCATAATAAGAGAAGAGAATATGGGAGCAACTGAAAAATCAAGCTCTCACGATTCAAAGAAGATCCCTCAAGCGATGAGGAATAGGAAGGACTTAATTCTTGAAGAACCTCTTATCCATCTTATCATTTGGATAAGAAATGATGTTGTTATGAATGAAGAAGATGATGAAGCTGAAGGCCCAAGAAGGATTCTACCCATGAAACAAATATAGATAAGTATTCAATTGTCATTTCATGATATTGTTTGGTTATGCATTTGTTTATATTCATTTGATGTGTTATGCATGTTTGAGTATTTGCATTTATACTACTGAATTGCACATGATGGGTGAGAAGTCAATGATGTTGTACAACATTCCATTACTACTTATCTAGATTAAAACCTCTTTTCTGGAATATTGGAAGTAGTACACACTCTTAATAACATTAGGGTATAATTCATCTAGAAGTTATTGTATGCATACATGACATGGATGAATCTTGTATCATTTGCTAAAATAGTCGCATGGTAGATATGTGACATATATTTGTCACTATTAATATGTTTTGGAAATTATGATATGTTTCTAATCATGTAAATGAACTTGACCTGTAGGTCATTCCAAAGAACAAGTAACAACAATTCAGAAGAGGAACCTAAAGCTTCGCGGGTCAAAGACACCATAGCGAAAGAAAGAGAGTCAGAAGAATATAAAGAGAAAGGTAGATCCACCTCAAGAGATGAATGCCACCTTGGGAACGAGAAATAATCCAAGATGAAGAATAGTATGAAGATACTTCCAAAGAAATAAAGAGGCTTCCAACACACTCTAGTTATGTGACACTATTAAGTGACATCATTAATGTAGAGCCTTCCAATCTATAAAGAAGTAGACAAGAAGAAAGGGAAGGATACTATGATCAAAGAATACTAGTTCAAGAAGAATGATGTCTAGGATGTGAGACCTAAAGGGAATTCCATAGTGTCTTCCATATGGATCTAAAAGATCCAATATGAAGTATATGGAAACATCATGGAATACAAGGCAATATTTGTAGCACGAGGCTTCTCACAGAAAGAAGGCATAGAATATAGAGAGACATTTTCATTAGTGACGATTCAAGTATACGTAGAGTAGCCACTAAGAGTTGAGACACATGATAGGAAGACTCATGTGTTCAAATTAAAGAAGGCCTTGTACAAACATGGGATAGAACATACAGTTACATAAGGAGCTTGAAGATCACCTATAGTGATGAATATCTTAACCTTTGCAACAATATTGAAGATGAAAGCCTATAGAGAATGACAAGCTCATAGATGGGTGCGAGAAGAAATTTTCAACAAAGTTAAATATAGAGGATCTTGGTATCCAGTGACCATACATCGATACATATAATATTAGTATCAGAGGAAGCTACTTGTCACTCCATTACATAATGTTTCAATACATAGAGTACGAAAGGAAAAGGGAGAACGATGCTCCACTTCAGAGGGAGTGACTGTGGAAGATCCTGAGGTTCGACATGGTACAATAGGATGGAAAACTTACTGATGGCTCTAGGATTTACTAAGATTAAAGTGGATTCCAACCTTTACTTCAAGGTTGAAGGAATAATACTAATGATGCTCCTATTATATGTCGATGAACCATTCCTAGCAAGAAAAGAGGAACTCATTAAATATGCAAGAAGGAGATTTACTGCCAAGTTCGAGATGAAGGACTTGGGTATGATGCACTATTTTTTAGGCATGGATGTGTGGAAGAGTGAGGATGGAATATCCCATGGACAAGGGAAGTATGCAGTAGAAATCCTGAAGAGGTTTGGGATGATGGAATCAAAGGCCATGGTGACACCTATGGCATCAAACCTGAAGCTATTGAGGGATGCTTCATCAGATACGGTTGATGCCATGATGTATTGTCAGATGATTTGTTCATTGATGTTCTTGATGAATACATGACCATACACATGCTTTACTGTGAACGACTTGAGTTAGTTACTGATGGTACTTGAAGGGTACAACTGAGTATGGGATCAACTATGATAAAAATCAGAAGACTAACCTGCATGTTTATGTTGATTTGGATTGGTAACACCACTGAGAAGAAGAGTACCTTGGGTTGCTTCTTCAGTCTCAGATCCAGTATGGGATACCTATTTAGCAGGATGTAGTCCTTCCTGGTGTTGAGTACAACCAAGGAAAAATATGTTTCCACTTGATCAGCTATTTGTGAGGTAGTATGTTTCTTTTGAAAACTACTATTTGATTTGATTGATCTGACTTGCATTTTTGTATTATGCAGAGAGGAGCAACGAAGCTCTGGTATGTGATCCAGATAAATCTCTCTAGAAAAAGGGAGTGATGAGATCTAGCATAGTTGGTGAGATAATTTGTCTAAGCATAAAATCTTGGTGAAGCTCATAGGTTTCGTAGACTAATCAGTCCTGTAGGTTGTCCTTGGATGTAACTAGTCCTGGCGAAGCTCACAGGTTATCGTTGGACGTAATCAGCTCTGATGTGATTCTATGTTAGAAATGGCCAGAGTGAAGTTCGATTACTTCAGAGAGAATATTGGTGTTCTTTAGATTGAGGTTCCCTCCAAAGGGAAGTGATGAGTTCAGAAGATGCAGATACACATGAGCATTTCTGACATGGTGGAAGGATGGGTCTCCCATGATGGATGTAAGTGCAGATCCTTTCCTTTAATGGTAGTAGGTGTGTCCTACCATGCCATTGGATGTAAGTGCAGAGCCTTTCCCTGTATGGTAGTAGGTGTGTCCTACCATGCCGGTGGATGTAAGTGCATAGCCTTTCCCCCGAAGGTAGTAGGTGTGTACTACCATGCTGGTGGATGTAAGGGTAGAGCCTTTTCCTGGATGGTAGTAGGTGTGTCCTACCATGATGATTGATGTAAGTGCAGACCCTTTCCCTGGATGGTAATAGGTGTGTCCTACCATGTCGGTGGATGTAAATGAAGAGCCTTTCCATGGATGGTAGTAGGTGTTTCCTACCATTCCGGTGGATGTAACTGTTGGGATGCTTTCCTAGATGGTAGTAGGTGTGTCCTACCATGTCGGTGGATGTAAGTGCTGGAAGCCTTTTCCCGGATGGTAGTAGGTTGGTCCTACCATTCCGGTGAATGTGAGTGTTGTGTTATGTGTATCTGGGATGTGGTCCGTGTGATGATGAGATGATATAAATATGATGAGGTAATAGTATGGTAAAAAGGTATTGTAAGGCATGTAATCAGTCCTGAGACTCTCCTTTAGGTTTTGTGGTGGCATATAATCAGTCCTGGAAGATATTGCAGGTTTTACAAGAGGCATATAATAAATCCCAGGATGTATCTACTTGATGGCTTGCTCACAGAGATGATGAATACCTACATGGAGGACTAGGCCTACATCTAGCATGAAAAGGGCTGGCACTGGAGATGAATACCTGACAGAGGACTAGGCCTACATCCAACATGAAAAATGACTGACAGTGTAAAAACTTCTGATGACAGATAGTATGGGATGATGATCAAATTATAAGAAGATGATGGCAACAACTATGATGAATATTCTATGAATTCATGATGATGATGATACAATGAAGACCTGACCAGATGTGTTGATGACTGTGTAGAGAGAGAATACCTTCCTAGTTAAGAGGCAGTGTTGATGTATTTGTAACTTCGGAAGATATTCTGATGTATATTATTATTGTATGTTGTTTTATCACATTGGGGATGTGTGTTACCCCTTTACGCGATGTCTAAATTGTGTCTAGAGCTTGAGGTACAACCTCTGTTGTAAGTCAGGGCAATAGTCCCCAGTGTAACATCATGTAATATGTAATTGTGGTCTCTCTAGGAGAAGTGGGCCCCATGTGAGATGGCATCTAGGCTCGAGTCTTATATTTGGTTAGTGACTTGAAAGGGTATAAACATGGAGGTGCTCTCCCTCATTTATACACACTTCACACACTCTCTAAGGCATTGGAGAGAGAGAGACAGTCATAGGAGGAGAGAAAGATAACATCTGAACATTTATTATTACTGTTTTTTATCATCTTACTATTCTGAAGAAGTTTGCGGGGTTTTCTCCTTTATGGGTTCCCCAATGAAAATATTTGTGCCTTGTGCATGTTTTACATATTATTCATTTTGTTATACTTGTTATTCTTTCATGTAAATATCCTAGATAATCTAATCATATCTTAATAAAATCTAACATATTGGTACATATTCTTTCTCAATTTTTTATTATTATTTGGTTTAGAAAGTTTGGTGTATTCCATATTGGTATAATATCATTATTAATTTTAATAATAGTTATAATAATTATTGGACACAAAGAAGTTATATTGACAAAAAATTCGAAAAAATTAAGAATATGGATTTTAATGTTGAAAAGAATGAAAAGTTTCCTATCACCTCAAAAATAAATGTTGCAATACTATTTAGAATTAAAGGGAAACTTGCAAGGAATGATGTGACCATTTCTATTGAACCTGCTAAAAGTAATAATTATATTATTATTTATTTCACTAACCATTTAGTGATTCTCAAGTCAAATATATCTGAAGGGGTAGAATTTTCGGAGATGAAACAATTTGAAATAAGTGTCCTACAAATGAACGTTGGAGATTATATGGCCACATAGAAATTCATTGTTAGTTCCTTATGGAGTTTTGATGATGACAAAATTTTGGGTTTACCTTGGATAAAAACATTGGGGAGTCCCAGGGTACTTTTTAAGGATTCTAATATTATACTTTAGTATAGTATTATAGGCGATTGTTTTGGATTGAAAAAAACATGTTTATAGATAGGTATGTGAATATTAAATATGAAACATAAAATCAACATTGAAATGTGTAAAATTTAGCGAATATTATGATAAAAAAACATATTTTATGTAAATATAGGCAATATTAGACACTAAAAATGACCAAATAGCGAATTTATTTTTTGAAAAAAACCCAAAAAATAGCCAATTGGAGAAATTTTGCCGCTAAAAAATTACCATGTTGGGGACTTTCATCTTAAATTTCAAAAATAAGTTTCTAACATTTTCCCGTAATAAGAATAAAATCACATTCTAGGATTCTACAATGAAGTTATTTTTAGGAGCTTTGTCATCTAAAGAATTCAAATACATCTTGAAGGTGATTTCATAAGAAGATAAGCCATCAATAGAGGATGCAGAAAGAATTCGACAAAGTTTCCATGGACAAAGAAGAAGATATATCTAATCTAATATATCATAATCAGAAATTGCTTCTTCAAATCAATAAGGCAAAGGATAAATCACAATTCAATCAAAAGCGAGAAGAGGAGAAGCAAGATATTCAGAATAAACTATTAGAAAACATCGAAGAGAATGGTCACCTTACAAATCATAAACACGATATAATGGATCTTATTCATAAGATTAAATATGATGAGAAATCACATGAAGAAATTATCAGTAACCTTATGAATGATACAGATTCATTGGAAAAAAAGTACATACAAATCTAGTCCTCATCATAGTTAAAAAATATGACAATCTAGTAAAAAAACAACAACAAGTACTCCTTATCGTTACCCAAATTATAAAAATAATTTTTGCCAACGACATGGTCAAAATGAACATAACAGAGGAATTATGATTTTAAAAAAGAAAGAACACAAAATCAACATACTAAACAGAAAACAAAAAGTTCCATCCAACAAAGACATCAACAAACAACTCCAATGACGATAGATATCGATTGTACAACTTTAAAAAGAATGTGACATTTCTTCTTGGGAATTCATAGCTTATATCATCTTGTTTCATTACGTGTCACAATTATTAACACAAAAAAAATCAAGAAATGACATTACAAGCAAAAAAAATCATACATAATCCTTGTCTTCAATAAGCTTTGAGGACAAAGCTTCTCTAAAGGGAAAGGAAATGTAACAAATAATATATTAAAATAATGAATAATATATAATAATATAAATAATACAATAAATCATAATATTAATTATATTTAACCAAGGGACATAACCTTTTGGTGAATAGTCACCTTATAAGCCTTATATATGCGTCTACATTCTCATTGTACATTATCATCTTTTAAACAATCAATTATATATTAATTTGTCCACTCATGGATTATATGTGTTATTTACGCTGGTTATTCCATTGGAAATGATTTTGAATAGTTACATTCGTATCCGAGCGAATATGATTCTCGCTTGTGGACAAAATTGTCAAGGTTTCTTTGAATTTATGTATTTGACCTCACAATGGCTTTTAATCATCCATATTCATAGTTTCTCTAGTAAAAATTGGCCTTGGCCATTCAAATTTCATTAAAGAAGTATTCATCGCACTCTAAGTATGATGTCAAGACTTTTATCTTTATCCTTCGGTTGACCTAGGTTCAGATCCTTATTCGCAGACAAAGACCCATATATTGACCCGACATAGCAAGGCTCAACCTGAAACACCTGCGACGTAGATGTAGTCTCACCTGAGATATCCTTATGGGTAACTACCAAAACCAAGTTTGTGCAGCTAGGAAGGGATTTTTACTCTCACTGTATCTTATCACAGTGATCGACTGAATCTAGGGTTTATACTTCTTACTCAGTGTCTATTCATTCAAGTTAACATGCTATTTACAAGTCGACACATCTTGTAACATTCAACATGAAGGCCATATCACAGATTCAGTCAATAAAAAATGTGACACATACTTACATGAGATTATTCATAAACATAAGGAATGCGACACATTCAAATATCCTTATTCATAATATGTATATATTTAACATAAACACATCAATCAAGATATATAGAGACACTGGTTAACGTGGAAACCCATATGGGAAAAACCACAAAGGAGCTCTTCATCTGGAATGAGAAATATGTTATCATATTATGTCTACGCACTCATATTGAAGACTCTTTCTAAGAATTCTTTACAACTTATACATACTTCTCTCCTCTCATGCTCTTTGGGTTCAAGTCTAACTAATTCTCCTCTACTTCTTCTAACAATTGATTTGAAGACATCCTAGATCGGTTCTCTTAGCTAAACAAATATCTCTTCTTCTATTTTCAACCTACTAATAATTGAAAAAACAATCAACTAACTAACATCAGTAAATTCAACAACTAACAATAGTCCCACACACAACTTGGGTCTTCCCTGTCTACCTGTCCTAATCAATCACCTCTTTTCTGTTAGCCCAGAGCCTGTTAGTTCTATTATCATACATTTAGTTACAACTGAAAGTAGCCACTATCAACCCAAAATACAATTATGATTTATTATCAAAAGTGTGCTTTCTTCTAATTGGCTCCTTACCCATGATTAGCCAAATTATCCTTTTCAACTGCTTGTCTCTTCTTCTATCCCAGTTCCTTCAGTCATGGCTACTCTTGTGACCAATCCTTTTGTCATGGCTACTCTCCCATTGTATCTCCTCTTCCTTCACTTCTTCTCTTATGTTGTTGGCTTCTCTTCCTTCACCTATTATCTTCTGCCACTTCTTCTCTTAGGTCACTGGATTGTCTTTCGTCACATATTATCTTGCAACCAAATTCTTTATCTTCCCGATCAGAATTCATCCAGAATTATTCCTAAGCTATCCTAGGGTTAAGAGACCCCCAACACTCACCCGTGGATCATTTAGAGGAACATTATTCTGAGACCTCCATTGTTACAACCGTACTTTGAAAATCCTGAAATATTTTCATTATGTGGTCAGTATCCTCCCACACTTCTATTTCTGTCGTCTTCAAATTTTTGACAAGTTCATAACCGATGTGTTTAAAAGTTATCTATTTTGATAACTCTACTACTTGTCACACTCTTTTTTCCACAGGTTGAATTATACCTGTAAGTTTATCTCCTTCTGCTTGCAATTCAATGACCTTGTCAGTCCTCTTTTCCTGTTGTGTTCACAATGTTGTCACCTATTGTTGTGGCCTCTTCATGTCAACAAACTTATCCATTTTGTCTACTAATGGTAGTTCTTCATATCAATATTCAATTGGTTCACCTCTGCCACAATAGTACATAGATGTTCTATGTCTTTCTCTAGCTCCTCATTGTTAATCAAAGCTTCCCATGTCTTAGAAACTTTCTTGACTGCTTTTGAACAAAGTGGCTCCACCTATTATATTTTATTCATAGCATTTGTGGCTGCATTTCTTCTCTCTTCTAGTACCTCTGTAGGTGTACTGGGTTTCACGTGTGCTTCCAAATATGTGACCTTGATGTGGAGGTTCTCTACAATCTCACCATGGCGAAACACTTTTCCTTTCCAAAAACATCTCATTGGTAACGCCTTAATCTTAAACTTGGTACAAGCAAGTGTTACAGCTGCGTCGAGCTGGTGCCTATTTTCCTCCAAGGTCTTAGCTTTTCGTTCTGCTTCTTTGAATTTTTTCTTCACCTTATGGATAGTCTTATTTGATGTTCTGACTTACTTGACTAGTGTGCCTCCTCTTAATTTCATTTCTGCAATTGTAACATTTTGAATGGCATATACCTCATACATCGACAATGCAGATAAATCTATAATGACATGGCCCAAAGTTTTGGCCATATAATTCAACTCTGTTGTCCCCAAGTTGAGTGCTTCTCCCACCACTTGAGTCCTTATTGGTTGGATGGGTATGAACACATCACTAGTTCATTCCTATGATGGTCCAGCTAAGTCTCATGAATCATACAATTGTGGTCTATAGCCATCTGCCATTCTTACTTCTTTCATGGCCTTACATAGTGTTTCTAATAAGTTTGTGATTCTGTTGTAGATTTGTTTGCCGCTCATATATATTTTGGAGGGTTTGATTGGAAATCTCAGTCATTTTTTTTTGTCAAAAATGTGTAATCATCGTTGTAAGGTTCATAGTTCCAATTGTTTTGTCTCCTTTTCTCTTCTTATGACGCCTCACAAACTTCTTAGTATGCTTCCTCTTTTACCCTACTATTAGGTCTGCCGGAGTCATTCTTGACTCCTTCTGGGTATTTTATGGATTTTCCCCTTGGTATTCCTTTTGGTTTTCCTCTGGTGGGTTTTCTTCATGTCCCCTATCTTTCTGCATTTGTGGATCATTCTGTCACACATCTTCATCGTCTGATAATTGGTCATCTACAATAGGAACTCTCCATTCTTCTGGACAATATTGAATAATGGCTTTAATTTATTCAGCCGAAAGATGATATTGTGTTTCCATACATTGGCGTCATGGGCCTTTCCATGATTGCAACAAGATATTATGGGCCGTGACTGAAAATATGATATGTTTTAGAATTTCTTAACAGTCACCTTGGCAATTCTAGATTGCTTTCTAACATGATAGCACATGGCCTCTGCTTGCAAAAATAACTCTACATTGTTGTATTTTTTCCTCTACTTTAAATCCTTCTTGAGCCAGAGATTTTGGTATCAATCTCCCCAACATAAAATGAGCACATTTACCCCTTGGTAGTTTGGTGGTTTTTCACATTCAACAAATGAAATAAGAATAAGTAGAAATGAACAATGGAATGCACTACCTTTCTCTTGTGCCTCCTATGCATATTTGAACTATTCATTTAGCTGATATTGTGACCAATTGAGTTGAACACTTGCTGCACATAACTCTGCCTCAACAATCATCCCTATGGTGCACTAGTTTGATCACATCTTCCACAACAATTTGCTAGATAAGACTTTAGTTGCGAACCAAACAATATAATCATTGATAGAGGTGACAAAAACACCTCTGGTGTCTCTAATGAGGTTGTAATTTTCTTTGAGCTTACCCATGGATAAATTGTCTTATTTTTTTACAACAAATAATGGTGCTGGGTCAACATCGGCAAGTGGGAGTCCCGTAATTTCTGCTATAAGCTCGACATCAACATAAACCTTTCAATCGTGCCATAGGAATCCACCATGGAATTATACTAGAAAATGCTTGATACATGCATTCACCTCTACACTATGACCGAAGTGCATCATGTGCATGAGTGACAATAAACCATATTTGTCTAGTCCTTTTTCCCATTCCATTGTAACTAATTTCTTAGGTCCATACTCTGTCTCATGTAAAGCAAGCATGTATTTTCCGATTGCGAAAAGTTCTGGAAATTTCCTTAGTTCATGGTCGAAAAAAGTCATCTTCTTGATTTATGGGAGTATGTTTGTTGTTATCCAAACACCTTTAGGTACAACCGATGCTACCAGTGGGTACCTTGCATTATTCAAGATTCTAATTTTAAGGGCATCTACTGGTCTAAATGGAACATAATATAGAAGCATGCTGACGAATCCTAGTTCTTCATGATCTGGTGGTGGTGGTGTTGCTTTCTTACGACTACTAGAACATTTCCCCTTAGACGTGCTTGGTGGGTCTATTTGTAAGATCACTTCAGGGATGAATGGGATCTGTTCATATTCTTTTGCAACCAAAAATTGCGGTGAAACATATCTAACAATGTCTTCCATAATCGGTGTGGGTGAAGGGGTCGCGACACCAGATTCTGCAACAGTGCTTGTACTAGAAATATATATGACCATACTCTATGAAAAATCACCTCAACTCTCTTAGTTGCAGAAAAAATCAACTAATTATACTCGATTGGGTGCAAACATAATGAATGATGCTTCAACACGAAGATGTTATGCATTCATCCCTTCAAGCCGTCTTTCCTTCACACATGAGAGCAATAAATTTGAAAGGTGGCAATGATTTACGTCACATGGGGCAATCATTAGAATCATTACAAGGAAACCACCACTTAACTGTCACTTTACTTATGACCTCATTTGTAGTTATTGAGCATTAATGACATAAATGATTTAAAAGTACACCGTCAAAATCTCATGCGTTCAGAATATTAATTGCAGCCAGCTGTCTTATTGAGACCAGATTTTATCATGTAACCAATTTTCTATTCTTTCTACTAGTATTTGGCCTTTGAAACCTTTCTTTTCTTGCGAGAGACTGAGAGTCTTTGCTGCCATTTTTCTTTTGCAATAGAGAGACAACCTGCGACCACTTTTTCCTTTTTCTTCAACAGATACATTGTTTATGACACACAACAAAACACATCATAAATTTGTACATTTTCATCTCTTTCTTTGATATTTTATTTTCTCTTTTTCTCTTTTTCTTTTATTTGATTTTTTTATATTCATTCGACTAGGTCGCGACTATCCTGGTAAGGATTTAACCAAATTCCATTCACCAATCCTTTGAGAGGTATTCCATCCAATTGTTCTAGTTGTAATATGCCTCCTTTAGTGATTTTGATGACAACATAAGGCCCCAACCAATGTGTTTTCAGCTTTCAAGGATTCCTTAAGAACTTACTATCATAAAGGAGGAAAAGTCCTCCGACATGAAATTGCTTATTCTTAATTTTTTACTGATGCCAAACTTTATGTCATTTCTTTTCAACATTCTGGTGATAACCTGCAGCAAAATGTTCTTCCTCCAACTGTAAGATGCAACAACATTTCTTCGATAACACCACTATCAATCATTTCCATAATTGTAGCAATCCTTAAATTGGGTACAATATATTCCATCGTCATAACAACCTCTTATCCATAGACTAGATGGAAGGGAGTTCAACTTGTTAACTTCTTACAGGTCATGCGACATGCCTACAATACCACTGGATTTTTTGGTACCAATTGTCTCTTTGAATATTGAAAATATTTGTCAATGCCTTCTCCAGGATCTTATTGAATGATTCGACATCACTATTCACTTGAGGGTGATATGATGTTGTATTCCTATGTTGGATCTAGAATTCTTTGATCAACTGATTGATAAAATGAGTACCTTGATCACTTATCAAAATTTTCTGGCATCCAAATCTAGTGAAAATATTATCGAACATAAATTTGGCAACAGTTAGAACAGTACAATCATTTACTAGAATTGCTTCACCCCATATAGCCCAGTAATCAGTCTTATTAATAATTTATCTTGCAACTATTCACTTCCCTTGTGGGTTAATAGGTCTGACAAAACCAACAACACATTTGTAAAATGATTGCAAAGTTATTTGAGGTACTAGAAAAATTTCATCCCATCACAATGCTTTTCTAGTTCTTTGACATATATTACAGTTGCAACAATATTCTCTAGCATTTGCATGCAAAGTAGACCACCATAATCCTACTTGCAATATCTTGCACATTGTAGCTTTTCCAGCATAATGTCCTCTTGGGACACCAACATGCGCTTCATTTAATATCATTGGTCTCTCATGTTTCAATATACCACAATGAACAATTTCGACTGGTACCATTTTATATATATGTACATCTATCAGTTGGAGTTTACAACTGACACTACTGATTGATTTTTCTACACAGTACTAAATCCTTTGGGTGCATATCTAGTACTAAAAATTGTATAATGTATTTGTATTGGTCATCAAACATCGTGATCACGAATAGATGTGTATCATGAAGACTATTGTTGAGGTTCATAAGTTCTTCTCCACTTTAAAGTCTCGATACATGGCCTAGTCCTGAGTTTAGTCAGCCTGGATTAACAATAACTTCAAAATCAAATTATTGGAAAAGGAGGAGCCACTGAAAAATACCCCCCTAACAATGGATTTTTCACTAGGTATTTCAACACTGAATGGTATGTGAATATCTTTAAATGTCCATATAAGAGATAATGTCAAAATTTCTGTAGCGGATACACCATAGCTAAGGATTTTCTTTCACTCGTAGTGTGATTCTTATCTTATGTTGACAATTTCTTCCTAGAAAAAGAAGTAGGATGATCAATGGATCCTTCGACAAGATGTGCAAGTAATATTCTGAGTGCAATAGACAACGCATAGACATGTACATGAAATTACTTCTTCTAGTCTATAAAAAATAGAATGGGTGTTGTGACCATATTGTTCTTCAAGAGATCCATACTTTCTTAGCATATTTTCATCCACTTGAACTTAATATCCTTTTTTAACAAGTTTTCTATCAGAGCAGTTACCTCTACATATCCTTGATAAATTTTCCATAGTATCTTGTATGTTCTAATGTCATTCTGAGTTGCTTCACTATCGCATGGGGTGGTAGGTGGATGATGATTGCAATTTTAGCTTGTTCGACCAGGATTCCATTGCGACAAAGGACATGGCCCAATAAAATTCAAAATGAGGCACAAACAATACATTTCTTTAAATTCAACAAAATATTGATAACATCGACGCCATCCCAACATGATTATGAGGCTCTCAATGTGATCCTTTATGAGCCCGAACAATGTTCAGTCATCAAAGTAGACCTCAAGAAACTTATGAATAAAATCCTTGAACACAACCACTACTATCCTATAAAATATAGTGTTAGAGCATCATACCACTTAGTGTCATGGTCACATAGTGACCTAGGAAACACCTTCATTTGTTTTTCACTCATGTTCCATAATCAAAACCTTGTTTATGTTGGTCTCCAAAGGTATTTGGGGGTTTTGGACTAATAAATGCACCTATTTTCCCACATTTGATCATTTAGGATCTCATGTTCCCTCATTAATGACATTTTTGTCCTTGGTGTGCTCCCACTCCTTAAAACATGTAACTAGTTTGACCAGAGGCACCCATGCATTGTATTTGAGTGTTTTTGGTTCTTTTGGACAATTAAATTCTTCCTAAATCAATTCCCACTCACCCATGCACTCCAACACACCTAAAATACCCTTATTTATGTCCTGGCATGCTTCACCCACATTCACATGGCCATTCATGGTTGTTTGAGGTGGCTTGGGAGATCATCGATCCACCTAGGGGGGGTTTGAGGTCCAGTCTAACCATGCCACATGTATGACACCAATTTTCTTCCAAAGGATAAAATTTTTATCCTATTGTATTATATTCATGTTCCAGACATATTTACATGTTGGACAATAATAAGAAACTCAGTTATTGGAACCATCTCTATGTGTTAATATAGCTCTTTTACATTGTTTTATGCATATTTTATGAAATTATATAGTTGTGAGGATTATATTATCTCCTAGATCTTGTTGTGAATCATATTTCACATGGTATCAGAGCTCTTTGGAGCTGCAAATCGAATTCAAATATTTTGAGTTGTTATCCAGGGTCTCCTCCATAAAAATTTGAGAGTTTGAATTGCTAGTTGTTTCAATGTTCTTTGTTACTTAGTTCCCAAGTAGAAATGGAGAAAACTCATATATTTATTAGTTCATTCAACTATTTTCAATGGAAGGATGAAATGGTGATCCAGTTGAGGTCAAAAGGTCTCTTCAGAGTAACCATGGGAACTTAGAATGAGCCCAACTCTGCTGTGGAAAAGTCTAAGTATTTCAATAGGTTAGATGAACCATTCATGATCCATTGTCTCAATATTTTGAAGGATATTTTATTTCATGTAGATACTCTTAAAACATCTAATGAATTTTGGCTCAATATTGAGTCACTGTTTGGGAATACAGATGATATGAGAGGACATCAACTCAAAAATGAGTTGATCACATTGAGTCCAAATCACTTTGAGATGATCCAATATTTCTTCACCAAGTTCAAATCCTTGGTACTTCAGATGAAATAGTGTGGCATCAAAAATAAGGAAGAGAAGTTGATATTGTCCATTCTTTCAAAGTTAGGGTCTGAATATTCAGTGTTTTTCTTGACATTCCACTTAGGCAAGAGGACATTTTGAAATTGGAGAATGCCTAACCTAGCAGACTTCATGAAGTCTTTGACTCAAGAATAAGGCAAATTGGTTCAAATGGGTACCATCAAATCTACCAAGGATCAAGCCATTGCCGCAGGTGTTTCAAATTAATGAAAGGGAAAGAAGAATTCCAAGGATTCAAAGAATCAAGAGAAGAAGACCTAGGAGAATCCCAAATCTTCTGATGGGGGTTCAAATCCTAGCAAGAACAAAGGAAATAAGCAAGAGAAGAAAAAATGAACTTATTTTCACAAATTTTGGAACACAGTGAGTGCATGCATGACTAAAAACATGGACATGATGGTGCAACTCCTTGATAAGAACAACATTCCTCTTCTAGATAACGCAAGGAAGAAAGAGGGAGGTTCAAATTCCAAGGACAAGGATAGATGCCATGCACTGGTTGCTGGATATTATGGCTATTCCTCCTTCATCATAGATTCAGGTGCCTCAAGGAACATGTCTTAAGTACAAGACTCCTTTCCAGCTCTACATCCATAAAATGGTCCATCCATTGTCAAGGGCGATGACTTTGAGATCCTGTTGGAAAGCAACACCTTCGGAGCATTTTGAATACAAATAATTCCAAATAGGTAATCTTTTGAAATTGACATTCGATATTAACACCTGGATCAACACTCATCTTTACATATTCTAGGAGTGCCTTTAGAATATTTGATTCTGAAGGTACTCCCAATAGAGGCTTAATTGATTGATTGAGTTAGAGGGATTAACATCGGTTTATGTCTAATTTGAATCTCTGGGTCTTAATCTCTCATTTCTTTTGATCATCTAGAAAATTATAATCTTGACAGTTAGTAGCTCCTAATTTCACACCATTTACCACTTATGCATATTCGAGGTCGAATGAATTTACTATATCAATGATTTTTTACTATTAATCAAAGTGAGTTGATACATGGTATGATAATGGTTTTTTTTCAATCCATATAGGATATCTAACAAGCTTTCTCCACTTTTCAAATATCTATTCATCATGTTTAGCATAGGGATGAAAGTGTATTTAATTTAATTTTTGTAAGTTTCATTATTATACATTCATCCTTATTACAAAATTTGTATTTTTGAAGTGAGTCAGTATTAAAGTCTATCATACGGGGTTAAGATGGTGTTCAAAGTTTTGATGTGGTTTTGGTTACATTATCAATTTCCACCTTGTCATTAAATATCGACCCTGATGCTAATTACATCAATTACATTCTCATTTAGTAGCCTTGTTACTATCAATATTCGATGATGAAGGGTTAGGGAATTATAACCATTAAAAATGTGCTCCAAAACGATGAGTTTCCAAGATTTCACATCATTATGAAGAATGTAAATCAGTGCTATCATTGAAATTGAGTTTTTGAGATCCACGTAACTTAAGTGTTTGCCATCTGTCGATTCTCTGTCATGAAAATATCACACCTAAGTCATCGCTTGCTCATTTTCCTGCAGATCATTATGGTGGTAAATGTTTCCAAGTCTCATTAACCTGTCAACTCACAAGTATGATGATTTTGCAGGAGAATTCACAATGCTTTGGTAAAATAGGGAAGTTTGGAGTGTCAATTGAAATATGTAGACTCTGGATAAGTCACCTATGTATTTCAGTCTAGTTTTCGAAAACCCTGAAAGTTTGTGTAATCTCTACCATGGCTCCGGTGTCAAGATTTGAACTCATAGGTGATGAGTATTTACACGCTGACCTAGAATGTCGCGGGATAATACTTAGGGTTGGATGGCTAGGGTTTTTACAGAAGTTCTCTGGGTTCAACGTAGCAACTTCCAGGGCGTTTGCAACATCGTTCGATGGGGTTAAAGCATAGGTTGGTGTAGCTAGGGTTTTCACCCTAGCTTGTGCTGATGATCACCTACTAA
>LPNX010829693.1:470101-509294 GCA_001517045.1 Pseudotsuga menziesii | reverse complement strand
TTGTCATATTATATGTTAAACCATTCTTTCATGGATCTTGAATGATTACATTGTCTTGAAATGTGAATAATTTATTGCTATGTTGAAAGTGAGTGAGTTTCTTCACATTTTCAATTGATTATGAAAATGTGTTACATGAATTACTAATTGTGTAAGCTGGCCTTGTTCTGTCTTCATGTTGGTATATGATTGTATCTGTTATGTTTCAAGACTGTGTTAGATTCATTTGAAAACAGGTTTTATTTTCTGTTTAAATTATCTAGTAATGAGATATCATCTTATTGTGAGTTAATTTAGATTTAGTTCTGTTAATGCTAGACTTTTCTGTCGATGCAAAATTATAGATCACTTTATACATTGAGACCTATTGTCAAATCAACATTTCATGCTCTCAGCTGAGATAGTTAGCTTGCATTTAGGTCATTTTAGGATAGAATTAGGAGCTACTATTTTTCGTACTTAGCTTAAGATAGTTTGTAGCATTAGTTAGTCATTAGGTTGAATCGCTCTGGTTTGTCAGAAGATTTTGGCTAAGTAAATCTTGCCACATATACCTAAAGAGACTTTCTATTTTGAGAGCACATTATACAGGCAGGAGGGCCTTGATCCTATGATATATAGTCAATCCAAACACATACAAGATTGTGGTAAATTGAGTGTGTGGGATATTTTTCTGTTGTTGGCCTAGGTTAGTATTATTCGGCCAACAAATGGCACTAGAAGGAGGGCATGAGCTTAAATATTAATGGCTGATCAATCACATAACACTCCTACCAGTAATCAACCTACTTCCCCCCTCATGAGTTTTGGAATATTGCCTACCCCAGTCTCTACATCACAACTCGAAACTGTAAACACCCCTTTCTTAGATGCAGTTAGGACCATTATTGAAAGAGACCCAACTGTCTCACCAATTTCCCTAGAGAAGATAAATCAAACTTTAGAGGAATCCCGTAGAATTTTAACTAGAGCCTATTCTCACCAAACAGCGATCCCTTTGATCAATTTCGGTTTGCCGAGCATAG
The DNA here is from genome assembly GCA_001517045.1 of Pseudotsuga menziesii. Taxonomy (NCBI): domain Eukaryota; kingdom Viridiplantae; phylum Streptophyta; class Pinopsida; order Pinales; family Pinaceae; genus Pseudotsuga; species Pseudotsuga menziesii. The sequence goes on along the minus strand of LPNX010829693.1, from coordinate 508,269 downwards.
CTCATTTTCAAACCTTGGCAGTGATTGAGTCAACTGCCGATCCGATTGGAGAAGAGCCTCTAGAACCATTGAGAGGGTCTCCTGATTATCATCTTAGCGATATTTTGAGAGGAGTGGCTAGTCATAACACTTCTCGACAATTGTTGTCTGCAGGTGGATCTAATCTACCCCCTTCACCTCCTGAATGACCGTCTGATAGCCCCTGTGACCATAACAACAAGTCTTTGTCAGACCTAGAATCTGATCTAGACATGGGTGATCATGATCAAGTTAATCCTAATGCTGATAGACCATGGTTATGACGCGGTGTTGTTGCTATGCCTGGACTACAACATAACCTACCTAAAAATCTTGACAAACTGCTACCTAAGTTTGACCCAGATGATAAGGGCTTGGTCGAAAATCACATTGACAAATTAATCCTGGCTGTTTAGACTATGAATGTTTAACATGAGGATGTGGTATGTCGACTACTCCCTTTAACTTTCGAAGGAAAAGTTGCAGTTTGGTATTTTTCCATAACTCAAGGATCCATCACTAGCTAGAGTGATTTTAGTCAGGAATTCTTAAACAAGTTTGGTGAAGACAAAACCCCTGCTATATTAGCACTAGAATTGGATAGGATCAAGATGTAAAGCAAAGAAAGGATAAAATATTTCAATCAATGTTTCCTTACTCTCTTGAATAAGATACCAGCAGCCTCCCAACCTCCATAGGATATCATAATTGAGAATTATGCTTCAACATTACCTAAATACCTGGGTATGTTTGTGAAACAAGCTGGTAAAATCACGTTAGTTGAAACCTTTGAAGAAGCAATAAAGGTTGAAAAGAATTCGTTGACATTTGAACCAGAAAATAATGGCGAAACTGATGGTTCTGTTCGTAAATGCAACGAAGGCTCTGTAAGAACCAACACGGATAAAAAGGATGCTCTTTCTTTCGATGTAGAAAAATTACAACAAGTAATTAGGTCTCTCACGAATGAAGTGGTGATATTGAAATGAAATAATGGGGAAGGTACTTCAAATAGAGGGAATTTTAAAACCCCATACCGGCCATATACATCACCAAATTCTAGGAAAAGCACTCCACCCAACATATCAACCAATGAGGAATTTTTTAATACTATAAGAGTTATCTATGCCTTTCCTGAGATCTAAACCAACCAGGAGTCAGAAGAAGATCATGAACTTGAGCAGCCTAAAACCGAAGAGGAAGCTCCTGAAGATCCTCTCCCGTTTAGTTGTCATTTCTGGGATAGTTCAGCCAAAGAGGGGGAGTCTAATGATCATTCTATCTTTGTCAACCAGCACACCTATAATACAAGAAGTAAAGGGCCTGTAGATTCAAAACCATTATCCACACCCAGAAATAGTCCTCAACCTTTGAATCAGCAGCCTGTGACTTGTTGCCACCTTTCACACACTTGGGTCATGTGGCAGAAATCTTCAAGCCACTCGGTGTGTCCTTGGGGGCAAGTCTTGAGTCAAGGCTGTCACCTTGTTCTTGACTCCTCCGTTTAGGCTCAACTCCTAACGGAGCCAAGGGGGGTAGACCCTATTAAGTTACTAAGGATAATTACTTAGTGTTGTGATGTTAAACTGATTGAGTGGCTTAGGATTTTGCAATTTAACTATAGATGATCAAATATGGCAAGATACAAAAGATGAACACACGAAAGCACAATGCCGAGACACAATATATATATAAAACAAGAAAATAACCAGTGCCTTAGAATGGAGTCAAAAAATAGAAACAATTTACTTGCATGTGCTTGGAGTGAGTGTTTTACAATTTCCTCTTGGTATGTTTCAAGTTAAAATTGAAGTGTGAGTTGATTAAAATTAGGCAAAGGGAGGACTCCATATATACCCTAGAGTACTTGGAGTATGTCCAAAACTAAACCTTCACGGATACCCGCAAGGAATACGTGGGATGAAATGGAGTCTCTAGGGCTATTGTTCATAATGAACCCATTAGGGTGTGACAGAGATCGGCGCCCCGAGGTCACTTTTCATAAGTTCTCGCTTCCTTTGGGTATTTTGCCACCGTGATGGTTCGATCTAGGTGTTGGATTTTCACCTGTTGGTTTGTTAATTTGGGAGAGTGAGTCCTAATTATACTATTCACTCAAGTGCTTTTGATACAGCTTGACTGATTAGATGAACCGTAGCCAAGTGCAGAGCATACACACTGGAGTCTTGTCAATTTTAGTAAGTTTTAAACTGGGTGTTCTTGTTTAAAATAAAACCCTCCAAGAACCTCTTTCGATCCAAGTGGATCTCAATCGGGGAATCAAGGAGGGGTTAATTTTATAATAGCTGAAAAAAAATGATCAAAAGAAAATAGATACACAATTCTAGTTTTCTAATTAGTCCTACCACGAATCTCTTTCCCCTTTCAGGTCAATCGGGAAGTCGTGGGGGAAGTATTAAGATTACTTTGAAATATAAAGTATGGAATATGAAATTAATAATAAAATAAATTATACTATGCTACATATTATATCAATACTAGTTTGAAAATAAATGAGAAAAAAACAACAAAAAGGACACCGACGCAAATCCCCCCAGGGGGGATGGGGAATGGGCTCGAAAGAGCCTATTCAAAAATAATTTTATTAACAGTGGTTACAATATCTAAGAACTGATATAATTCCTCTTGATCCTTATATGGATTCAAATCAAGAGATTACAAGGTGGGAAAATCAAAGGTTTTAGTAAAATGGGAGACCCCTGGGGGGATTTGAATGCTCTTGAAGACACTTCCAAACAGAAGCTTCATTTATTTTCTGTTACACTTGATAAAAACCAGTGAGAATTTTAGAATAAAATATTCTCAAAATCACTTTAAGAGTACCTTTGGATCAGCCTACCTTAACTCAAAAAAGATGGAGTTAAAACTAGCTAAACAAGTGAAAAAGGAACCAAGGAAAGCAAGCTTTCCTTGGGATCTTGGATTTCTGTTTGTGAAGCCAATGAAATATGCAATTATTGCTGGATTTATCTTTTATAACAACAAAAATAAATCTAATGCATGCAAGCTACAAGTTTTCTTCAAATTTCCATGCAAAAAGGACGATTTCCCTAAAGCTAGATCTAGAATGCTTATGAAACTTTTTAACTGCAAGATCTAGACTATGGAATTTGATAAGATAGATATATGTTGGAATTTATTTTAATATTATAGATATAAGCACAATCAAAGCTATGAATAGAGTAACCGGGTAAAAATGTTGATTTTGAGGGAGGAAGAGGAGGAGAGAAATGTCGGTTTCCTTGAAGATCCACAGTGGAGCTTTCAGGTGGAATGTCGAGGGACTATGCCTTTGGAAGGTTTTTAAGAGAGTGAAGAAGAAAACTAGATCATCATCCTCTCCAATGTAGGAACCTGCAGCTCAGCTGAAATCAAAGAACTTGCCAAGAAACTTGTGAGATCCGATTAGTACATACACAGAGATTCAAAATAACATGCATATAAGCTTATAGGACATGTTGAATCTAGATCTCTAAACATGCATCAAAGGAAGGATATGGTCAATAAACTTATTGAAAAGCACCTTTCCTATCAAGATTATAATAAGCCTATTATCAATATTAACAACGGATCTACAAGCAATTAGCAAAAAATGAATACAGATACAGGTTACCTCAGTAAAATAATGGCAATAATCATCCACACATGTAATGGAACAACACCGTCTAGCCTCCAAAGTTTTTCTTTATTTCAAATGAAGAATTACAACAGTACAATAGCAGCAGCACCTCAATCCTAGTTCTAACTAGCTTGGAAGAGGCTGCTTATGCTTGGATATATACAAAAACAAGGAGATCCAGCCCAGGGGGGGCGCAAATCCCAAGAAGATAGACCAAATATGCTGATGGAGAGTCCATCAATGCCTGATCTGTGTCTAACTGAGCCAGATCTGAGTCTCACTGAGTGCATTTGTCAATCGGAGAGCTGATCTGACTGCCACCTCAACCTGTTGACTGAAGCATCCACCAAAACTCATCCAGATGAGCCAAAACGTGTTGAGGAGAGAGAGAGGGTGAAATTCCCCATAAAGGATGCCAAAGATCAACTCTGGATCTGATTTGATCACCTCCTTCAGTTAAGGATTTGTCAGATCCAGTCAATCTGCTTCAGATCTGACTGATTTCAATCAAATCAGCTGAGAATCCACTTATCTATGATTTTGGATTTGCTCCATTATTCATCAATTTATTAATTAAAATAATCAATAATTGATTTTTTGGGCTTTCTGACCCGAGTGATGGAAAATCACTCAAAACTAGGAAATAGTGGGTCCATGGGTTTACATGGTGCTCTTAGCTTGAAAATGAGCACCTACATGACTGAAACTGACTATTTGGCCCACCTTTATTACAAAATCAATTTTTCCAATTAAACTATGAAAAAATAGCCTAAGTTTTGGAAAAATTAAATTTTAATAAAAAACATTGAAAAAAACTAAAACATTGAAAAATTGAAAAACACCTAGGGGGACTTAGACATGTTCATATGACTCAAAAATGATGTCTAGCATGTTTATACTTTGACACATAGACTCTAATAACCTCAATAGGCATAAATTCCAAGCCGACCACCCCAACTTTTGAGGTATGGAGTGAAAAACTCAGAAATTATCAGTCGTTTATTCAACAACCAATAATAACCAAGGGAAAAAACACCCTAGGATGATCAGATTGACAAATAAAGTCTAGGAGACTGAGTCTTTTACAGACACTATCATGCTAGAACATTTATTACAATCCCCCCCATGGGGTATGAACATGTGATATAGTACAACAAGCACTTCCCAGAAGTACTTCCAAAGGTCTTTTGAAGTCCGAACAAGTTAACCCTATCCGGTTCACCAGGATCACTTGATAAAAAACCACTAAGTACAACTTAGGTGGTAAAATGACTCAAGGTATAGATCTCCAATATGATATCATAGAAGATCTCAAGAAACAGAGGGAAAATATCAACATGTTTGATTTATTGAAAATTTACCCTATGCCTGGAGGTTCAATACTTTAAAACTTATCAACTCCATCAAACACCAAAACAAAAAATCAGCCCTCTGTACCTTTAGTCAATAACCTTGATCCTTCAACCAGTAAAACAACAGTAGGTTTTAATAGTAATATCAAAACAACCGCTGATAAAGATGCACTGATAGGTAAGAACTCCAAATCTACAACTCCTCCCTTTCTACTAATGTTTGAAATCTTCAATCAGAATGTTCATAACTGTATGATCGATTGCAGAGCTTCGTCAAACATTATTCCCTATTCAGTCTGTAAGAAGCTGAATGCCAAACCCACTCCTTTTGAAATTCAAATCAGCCAGCTAGATCGATCTAAGGTGAAAATTGTAGGAGAATTAAAATGAGTGATGATTAGAATGGCCACTAATCCACAACTCTTCCAGGTTATTGATGTAGTGGTAGCAAACATACCAGATGTCTATGGGTTGTTCTTAAGTCGTGATTGGTCTCAAACCTTAAAAGGATATTTTTCAACCGATTGGTCACACTTGTGGTTACCTAAAAACAGGCGACCAAATCAGATCAGGATTGACAGGGAGAGGTACATGAAACACACAGTGACTGAGATAAACTCTCCTAACAAAGTAGTCTTGTTTAGTGATTCTATTTTAGGAAACTATGGATACGATTCCGATTTGGGGAGTTTTCCTGAACTTAAATCTGCATTTACTGATTCTGTAAATAAATCAGAAATTTTACATTGTGATTTTTAGGAAGCTGTTCCCAGTTTGATTAACACTATGAATAATGTAAATGATGTAATTAGTCTTGTTGATAAGCCTTGGCATCTGTACTTTGACGGTTCTCAATCCAAGGAAGGTGCAAGAGTAGGCTACATGCTCCTAGATCTCGCAGGAAACAAACTTATGCTATCTTGTAGGCTGGAATTTCTTTGTACAAACAACACAACCAAATATGAGGCCCTCATCTAGGGACTCAAGAAGGCATTGGACTTAAATGTTAAGGTTTTGACTGCATTCGGCGATTCTGAAATTATTGTTTGACAAGTTCGCAATTCCATTCATTGCTTATCTAATCATTTGCAGAGTTATCAAAAAGAGGTATGGAATTTAATTTTAGCACTTGATGCCTTTAATATTGAATCCATTCCTCGTTTTCAGAATCAAGAAGCTGACCTTTTGGCAAATGTAGCTTCACGACTCATTCCCGTAGAAATTTTTTCTCCCAATGTTTTTTCTATTGAATTATTATTTAGACCATCAATCCCTGATAACATCACTAATTGGTGTGTCTTTAATGATGATTCACATATTATTGCCTTCTTAATAGGAGAAGATGCTTTTAAAGAATTAGCAATTGACGAGATCATGCATGATGAAGATCTGCACAATTTTTCAATAATCCATCCACCTCAGCCGGTTGACCAATCTTTTGAGCTGGTAAATTCGATCCCTACTTCAGTCCTTAGGCTCAAATTTTTTTATGACTTGCATGATAAGTTCAAGGGAGTGCCTAATTGCAAGACAAACAGTTCCGACATGCCATTAGAGGAATTTTGGGGTCTAAAATGGGCCTCCTAAGGAAAATAATAAAATAATAGTTAAAATAATAAAATAATATTGATTAATTTTGGAGGAAGAAAGGAAAAAACTACTTTTTGTGTTCGTATTTTCGACATATCTCCCTATTTTTTTACTCAAATTTTGATCAGGAGAGCTCGTTAGATGCAGAATTTGATTCCGCATCCAACGAGTACCCACACTGCATACTTTTGATGGACCCCGCTACCCCAAAAACAAGAAATACCTGAAAAATGTGATGATGATGTCATCATCACATTTTTTCAGGTATTTATTGCTTTTGGGGTAGCGGGGTCCATCAAAAGTATGTTGTGTGGGTACTCATTGGATGTGGAATAAAATTTCGCATCCAACGAGCTCTCCCAATCAAAATTTGAGTAAAAACACAATGAGATATGTCGAAAATACGAACAAAAAAAGTAGTTTTTTTAATGACAAATATGTCAATTCAACCATTATGGTTGACTTATTTTATTGAAATTCTATTGGTTCTTGAATTCCAACTCACAAAAACCAATTTTGGCACGTTTTGTTATAAGGCCCATTTTAGACCCCAAATTTCCTCTAATGGTTATGAAACCATAAATTTAGGCACAGAAGCAAGTCCTCAAAATATTAATTAAGGATTAGACTATACCCCAAAAGAAAAATCAGCCTTCCTGAAACTATTTAGTGAATTCAAGGATGTATTTGCATGGTCCTACGATGATATGAAGACCTTTGATACCCAGATCATACAACACGTAATACCTATGAATCTCAGTCAAAACCTTTCCAGTAGAAACTAAGGAAAATGCACCCTGCCTTAGAACCAGCTGTAAAGAAAGAATTGAATAAATTACTTACTGCTTGGATTGAATTTCCTGTATGCCATACACAATGGGTGGCGAAACTTGTCCCAGTTAGGAAGAAAAATGGAGATATTCAGTTATGTGTATATTTCTGAAACTTAAGCCGATCATCAAAGAAGGACAACTATCTTGTTCCGCCCATGGAACAAAACCTCCAGAAGGTGTCAGGTGCTCAGATGTTGTCTTTATGAGATGATTTTTTTGGGTACAATCAGGTTCTAGTCTCTCCTGCAAACCAGCTGAAAACTACTTTTAGGACCCCTTGGGGAACCTATGCCTACAGGAAGACGCCCTTCGGATTGATAAATGATGGGGCCACATTTCAAAGGGTAATGGATGCTGCTTTCAGAGGTCTGATAAATCACTCTGTCGTTGTCTATTTTGATGACGTCACTATTTTTTCCAAAAACAGATCTGATCACATTTCACAATTACGTAAAGTGCTTGAACATTGCAGGAAGTTCGGTATTTCCCTTAAACATAAAAAGACAATATTTGCAGTAACTAAGGGAATTTTTCTAGGGTTTGTAGTGTCAAAAGAAGGGATCATGATTGATCCAGAGGGAATTGAAGCTATCTCTAGGATTACTTTTCCTTCTACTAAGAAATCCATGCAATCCTTCATGGGAAAGATTAATTTCATGAGAACATTTGTTCCTAGTTTTCTGAAATCGTGCACCCACTCCGAAATATGATTAAGAAAGACACTACCTTTTCATGGGGGGATAAAGAGAAAGAGTCATTTATCAGAATTAGAGAAGCCATAGCTGAGGCGCCTGTACTTGTGAGCCCTAACTTCAGGAAAGACTTTATTTTCTATACTTTTGCATCTGACATATCTTACGCAACTGTTCTTACTCAGAAAAACTAGCAGGGGGATGAAGCACCTATCTCCTTCATGAGATCAAATTTAAAAGGAGCTAAGCTGAATTGCCATGAAGTGTATTAACAGGCTTTTGCTGTGTTCAAAGCAGTAAAACATTTCCGCCCTTATCTCCTTAAATCAAAAACCAAGGTAACTATTCTATTCTCTGTTGTGAGAAATTTTCTAGTGTAGAAAGACCTTGGAGAAAAAAGAGCACATTGGATGGCTACTCTTCAGGAGTATGACCTAGAGATTAAACCCTCTCAAGTCGTACGTGGTTTGGGGTAGTGTAAACTGGTAGCTGAATCAGTACATATTCCTGCTGACTAGAATGACATAACTTTAGATGATACCTTGCTCCATAAGGAGGTTTTCTTTATCCCAGATTCGATTGGTTCATGGTACACTGATATTTTAACTTATCTTGAAACTGGAAGTGCTCTAGACCATTTAGATCCATAGAAGAAAAGAGTGGTAAGATTAAAATCAGCACCCTATCAATTAGTAAATAATGTGCTTTTCAGGAAAAATGCAGATGGAGTCTTGCTTCGCTATCTAGAAAAGGAGGAATCTGATTTAGTTTTAACACAACTACATGACGGGCTTGCTGGTGGCCACTTTAGTGGTGTTACTATTGCTCATAAAATTTTAAGAGCAGGTTATTTTTGGCCAACTCTTTTTAAATATTCCCATGCTTTCGTTAGAAGGTGCCAAGATTGTCAGATTGCAGCTGGCAGAGTTAAAAAGCTAGCATTTCCTTTACAGCCCGTGGTGGTGGATAGGCCTTTCCAATAGTGGGGAATTGATATCGTTGGACCTATAAATACCTCCTCCTCTCTTCAACATAAGTACATCATAACTGCCACTGACTATTTTACTCGATGGTTTGAAGCGGAACCACTGCATGTGGTTAATACAAATCAGGTATTGCATTTTCTTGAAACTAACATAATTACTAGATTTGGAGTGCCTGAATCTCTCATGTTTGATAATGCATCTTATTTTTATTCTAGAGAATTAACTGAATTTTCATTAGAAAAGGGAATCATAATCAAATATTCGGCTAACTATTACCCACAAGGCAATGCCCTTGCTGAATCAACTAATAAGAACTTGCTTAAAATTCTGAAGAGATCCATAGCTGAGCATCATAGGAACTAGCATACTGTTCTGTATCAAGCTCTCTGGGCTGATAAGGTTACCCCAAAATCATATTTTGGTAACTCTCCCTTCTTTCTGGTATATGGAGTGGATGCTATTCTTCCCCCAAATCTGTTTTTTTCCTTCATTATAGCTTGCACGAGCTGTACAAGAGACTGAATGTTCAGCCATTGAAGAAAGAATCAATATGCTGTTGAAATTGGAAGAAGAAAGAGAAAATGCTAAGAGACATTTTGTGAAACACCAGAAAACCATTAAGTCATGGTTTGATCGTGGCTCATCCTCGAACAGAGAGTTACAAGTAGATGATGTGGTTTTGAAATGGGACAAAGCACATGAATATAAAGGGGAGCACACTAAATTCCAATTTCTTTGGTTAGGTCCATATGTGATAGCAGAAAAACTTGGTCCTAATACTTTCCGTTTATAGACTTTGCAAGGACAAATCGATACCCTTCTAGTAAATGGGCATATCCTTAAAAGGTACTTTCAGTAATCCCACATCATTGAGTCATTTTCATTGTATATTCCCATTGTGTATATTTCTGCACATATTTTTGGTTCCATTCTGATTTCTAGACTGGTTAGAGTTTTCGATCTTGTACTTATTGATTATCTTCTTTCCTATCATGATTATTTTTACTCATTAGAAATTTTAGATGACTAGTCATGAAAATAATTCAACTCTTCGAGATCATTCACTGTACATAAGATCACATGTTTTCCTCTGTAAATAGTTGCTTTATCCGACGTATCTCCTACCTTCTCTCACAAAATTTAGCATGAAGCATTTTGCATGGACTTAAGGAAAAGCTTGATGATGAAATATGCCAAGCAGGAGTGACTAAAATACATATTAGATCGTAATCACTGATGATGGCTGGAAGTATCTGATGTCTCATAAGTGATCTGTTTTCAAACTTGTATTAGTTTTAACCTTCACAATTTTTCTCTTAGCGATCCTTGATTGTTGTCTTCGGGTTTCTTCCTATAAACCGATATCTCAGTGAATTTATTTATTGATTCCAATGAATGTCTACTAAGCCTGAAGACTTATTGAAGATATCTAGTCATATTTAAGCTTTCTTACGAAGTTTGTGGTTTTCTCCCTCATTTGCATGAATACATCTGATCACTTAGCCATGGTAGTGCTCTTGAACTAATGTAACTATGAAAAGGTTAATCAGGAAACAGAAGGTCTCATCATGAGCCAGTATTCTTATGATCATAAGTTCTATTGGAATGACATTGTCAAAAATTTGGTTACCAAGCCAATGACAACGACTCTCAGTCGAATAAACTGAGGGACAAGAGGTCTCATCATGAGCTGGCCTGATCAGTTTCTGGTAGGATTGGTGAATAAGGCTATCATTATTTGGTCACCAAGATAATATAGTATTCCTGATTGATTCTTTTTGTATTTACCCCTATGTATATGATTTGTATATATACTAACAAAAAAAAGGAATAAAAAAAAAGAAAAAAAAGGGGAGTATTGTCTGTTATTTTGCTTGAATGAGGGGAAAGTCAACTGATGTTCTAAGGAAGCCACATCTATACCGTTAATGTCTAACCCGTCTTTGGTATTATAGATATACATTGTAATTAAGTCATTTTTACTTCACACCTGCCTGAGGTTGAAAAGGACTAAGAACACTTAGATAACATCCATAAAGTGGTTTTCAAAAATCTGTTGAGGTTTGGTTATATGTTTAGATTGGTTTTAGTCTAGGATCACTTAAGTATATATTTGATACTTTTAAGGCATTGTTTTTTATTATCTGAAGTTGTGGAAATTGAACCCAGGTGTTAGAACAATTACACTCACAAAAATTTCCAATTACACATGCAAATTACACACAAAGGAGACTGAATATGAAGCAGAACACTAATCTGTATTGAATAAGTGTACAATAGCCAACCCTGTGAAGTCATATGCTGCCAAAATAAATAATTACATGAGATATTCAAATGCATAGGGATGCCATTCGAATTTGGTCAAAAGCAGGCTTACTAAATCTAAGAAAATCCCCCATAGGTGCATAAAGCAGTTTCCAAATATGTCTAGGAGCTCACGAATTGGTAAAATCAATTAGGAAAGATAATAGATGATGGAAGGAAAAATCATACATGCTTTTCTTAGGAGAAAAGAGTGGAGGATGATGAGGAAAAAAAACAAGTTAACTTCACCTAGTCAAACTTTTCCAATTGCCTTAAAACTCAGAAAAAGCAGGCAATAAAGCAGAAAAAGCAGACATGCACTAGGAAGGCTAGGAATAAAGCAGATTTGATTCCAAGTGGTTTCCCAAGCACTCCATGACTCAAATTTAGCAAGTTTGACCACTTTGGATGGAGGACAACTTGCATAAGGTGGAATATGGAAACTAGGCAAATAAGACAAAAATTGGATTAATTAATGTCTAAGGTAGCTAACTATGGGTTGATTATTATAACACCCCCCCTTAAGCCTAAATTATGAGTAAAATATCAGAAAATTATAGGGCATAGCAACAAGGATTAGTCGCCCTTTACATACTGCATGTCCATTTAAACAAGGAAAGAGGCAAAAACCCAGTGGGAAAAATCCTCCCTTAGACATGGACAGTAAAACAAAATTTGAAAATATTGTCATCACTCATGCTTCACAGCATGATCAGAAATCCCCAACAGTGATTTGATATTGCTGAATGTCTTCTCACAAAAAAATTTGGTGAAGATATCTGCTACTTGTTCTGAAGATGAACAGAAGAGTAGGTGAATGGTGCCATTATGCACAAGCTGTCTGATGTAGTGCATATGGATCTCAATGTGTTTGGTTCTTTGTCTCTAAACTGGATCATTGCAGATTTGAATGGTACTCTGATCATCACAATAGATAGTAGTTTAGTATTTTTATTTGAATCCACACTCACCAAGTAACCCCTACAACCATAAACATTGAGTTGTTGCATTTACAACTCCTATGTACTCTGCTTCTGTAGATGAGAGTGCAATGGCACTCTATTCATTGCTTGACCAGCTGATTGGTCCTTCAGCAAGCATGAACACATATCCTGATGTTGAATTTTGATCTGTGTTGTCACCTGCCCAATCACTGTCAGTAAACCCAATCAAATCAAGATCAGATTTATCTTTGTAGAAGATCCCATGAGTCCTTGTTCCCTGAACAAAGTTAAGGATCCTTTTGGCTACTCTCCAATGGATCTCATGAGGCTGATCCATGTATCTTGAAGCCACACTTACTACATAATAAATATCAGGTCGAGTATGTGTAAGATACAACAAACATCCAATCAATTGCCTATACAGTGTATTGTTTACCATAGGTGAAGAATCAACTTCTTCAAGCTTAACTCCTGAAAGGAAGGGAGTCTTACTTGGCTTGCAATCCTTCATGTTGAATTTGTTTAGAAAATCCAAGGCATACTTGGACTGATGTACTTTTATTCCTTGTTTTGTTTGAGCAATCTCGAGCCCCAAGAATTGGCTCAATAATCCCAAATCAGTCATTGAGAATGCATGGTTCATTGCATCCTTCAAGGAGGAAATTTCATCCTTTGAGCTTCCTGTAATGAGAAGGTCATCAACATACAAAACAATAATCATTAATGAAACATGAATCAGCTTCAAATAGACATTTGGATCTGACTTGCATTGAACAAAATTTAGTGATAGCAGAAAGCTATCAATCTTGGCATACCAAGCCCTGGGGGCTTGCTTAAGCCCATACAATGACTTCTTTAGACTGCACACAAGAGATGGATTAGTAGCAAATACTTGAGGCTTCTGCATGTAAATATCTTCAGTGAGATCTCCATTTAGGAAAGCATGCTTCACATCCATGTGATGTACCTCCCACTGCTTCGAAGCTGCAATGGATAAGGCTAGCTTGATGGAGTCCATGTTTGCCACTGGTGCAAAGGTCTCATTGTAGTCTATGCCATGTACTTGTGAGTAGCCCTTGGATACCAATATGGCCTTGTATTTCAAAGGTGAACCATCAGTATCAAATTTGGTTTTGTAAACCCACTTACACTGAACTAGCTTCCTCCCTAGGGGAAGATCAACTAGCTCCCAAGTGTTGTTCTTCTGGAGTGAGATGAACTCTTCTTTCATGGATGTTTGCCATATTGGATCATTTGATGCATATTCATATGTATGTGGGTCTGATTCAACCATCATACAGCATTTCTTTGCAAACATAGGATATTTCATGCACAGAGCACTCTCAAACTGAGATCTAGTCCTCCTAGGATCATTAGGATTTCCAGCTAGTTCTCCAGCTGCATGAATTGTCTTTGCTACCCATTTTGGTCTTGTAGTACTGTTAGGATCTACAATTAAATCATCATTATCAGACATATCAGAATCAGCAAGTTCAACTATCTCTTCACTTACATTCAATGGTTCTGGTGGTGAAGAGGATTCTCCAACTTCCACTGTTGCTAGGGGCTCTTCTTGGAACTGAACACTCCTTTTAATGAAGGATTTGTTTGTGATAAAATTGATCAGCTTGTACCCTTTTGAATCTTCAGAGTACCCAACAAATAGACACTCTTGGCTTTGGGGCTGCAAAGCCTTCCTCTTTTCTGTTGGAATTCTAGCCCAAGCCCTTGAGCCAAAAATCCTGAAATGGGTCACATCTCGCTTGTGCCCACTCCATGATTCAAAAGGAGTCATACCATCAATCTATTTATGAGGCACCCTATTCTGGATATAGGCTGCAAATTTTATAGCTTTGGCCCAAAACTTTGGTGGCAAAGTCTTAGCCTCCATCATGCATGTTGCCATCTCTTTCAGTGATCTGTTCTTCCTCTCAGCAACACCATTTTGCTGTGGTGTGTAAGGGATAGAATGCTGCATCTGAATACCTGCATCTGCACAATATTGAATGAAATCATACTTGACATACTCACCACCATTGTCAGATATAAGGACCTTGAGTTCCCTCCCAGACTGGTTTTCAACCAAAGCCTTAAAGACTTTGAAGAGGCCATAAACTTCAAAGTTGTGTTTCAGGAAGTAAACCCAGCAATACCTGAAAAATTCATCTATGAATGTCAATGCACATTTGGCTTGACTCGTTGAAATATGAGGAAATGGTCCAGCAACATCACTTTGGATCAACTCAAGAGGTGCAAAGGTTCTCTCATGACTAGCTTTCTCAAATTTATGCTCTGGGTGTTTTTCTAAGATGCAACCTTGACAGACTCCTTTGGAAAACTTAATCTTTGGTAACCCTATGACCATTTATTTTTCACTAAGATCAGAAAGATAATTGTAATTAAGGTGGCCAAATCTTTCTTTCCAAAGCTTGCTTTCCTCATTAGCATGAATCAAAAGAGCAGAGGGGTTTGAGTAAGGTAGGAAGTGTGAGAACATGTATACCTTCGAAGTGTGATTTGCAACTCCTTTTGCAATGACTTTACCACTTGAGATCTTTGTGATCTCAATTTCATCAGGGGAGAACATGACCTTCTTTGGAGACCCTGTGTGGGTCATCTGATACACTGATAAGAGGTTGGAGGCAAGACTTGGAACATACAACACATTGCTAAACTTACCATGGTCAAGGTCAATCCTCCCTTTGCCCAAACTTTTAGTGAGAGATTCATCTCCCAGTACAATTGGTGGACCTTTCGACATTTCAAGTGAGGTGAATGCCTCCTTGGTCAAAACCATATGTTTTGAAGCTCCAGAATTAATGATGAAACTAGGTGAGCTTGATGTGCCAGCAACCAATGCATGAACTCTCTCTCTGTCTTCTGAATTTGATCCCCCTTCCCTCTTCTTTGAGCTATCAGGAAGGGAGATTCCATTCTTCTCCAGGAGTTGGGTCAGCATGTCAATTTAATTCTTCATACAGGAGCTTTCAGGAGGATTTCCCTTACTGCAGTATGTGCACTTGCTCATTTCTCCTTTGTTCTTGTTCTTCTGGAAGTTCTTCTTGGAACCTTGGGGTTCCTCTGGAGACTTGTTCTTGTATCTCTTTTGCTCAGGTGGCTTCTTAGCTTTCTTCTGTCCTTTTGAATCCACCCTCAAATCTCCAGCAACCATAGCTTGGTCTTTGGAAGGTTTGATGGTGCCCATCATCACCAATTTATCTTGTTCTTGTGTGAGAGATTCCATGAAATTCGCAAGGCTAGGCATTTTCTAGGCTCGAGCTGTCAACTTTGTGGCATAGAAGGTCGAGAAAAACACTGAATAGTCAGGGCCAAGCTTCGAGAGTATGGCCAAAACCAGTTTCTCATCCTTCTTTTCAATCCCACATTGTTTTAGCTGCAAAACAAGGGCTTCGAAGTTGGAAAAATAGAGTTGCACGGATTCAAAGCTATTGGGACTCAGGGAGATCAATTCATTTTCAATTTGATGTCCCCTCATCTCATCTGTCTTACCAAAAATATCAACAATCTTCTCCCATACTTCATTTGGTGATGCCAATCCATCAAGATGGAAAATGAGGTCTCTGGATATGCTTAGACACAGGAGACCATAGGCCTCATCCCTCCTGTTGTGCCATTTAATTTTCTCTACAGCTGCATTGGGATCTGCTTCTATTGCCATAGTCACTCTATAGAGGCC
Organism: Pseudotsuga menziesii; assembly: GCA_001517045.1. Lineage (NCBI taxonomy): Eukaryota > Viridiplantae > Streptophyta > Pinopsida > Pinales > Pinaceae > Pseudotsuga > Pseudotsuga menziesii. Next base: position 492,213 of record LPNX010829693.1, on the reverse strand, counting down.
TTTCACTCTTAAAATTATCTCCATCTCTGCTTTCCATTCAAATAAGTTAAATGGAGTCAAGATGATCTTCTGAGATTGATCCATAGCTCAGAAATTGTCCTTTCCGTCAGCAGAATGCTCCCAGTCAATGATGTCAAAAATGCAATACAAATTGGAAGGAGAGAAATCAATATACAAAGTATCTAATACCATGTGGAAAGTGAACCCAGGTGTTAGAACAATTACACTCACAAAAATTGCCAATTACACATGCAAATTACACACAAAGGAGACTGAATATGGAGTAGAACACTAATCTGTATTGAATAAGTGTACAATAGACAACCCTGTGAAGTCATAGGCTGCCAAAATAAATAATTACATGAGATATTCGAATGCATAAGGATGCCATTCGAATTTGGTCAAAAGAAGGCTTACTAAATCTAAGCAAATCCCCCATAGGTGCATAAAGCAGTTTCCAAATCTGTCTAGGAGCTCACGAATTGGAAAAATCAATTAGGAAAGATAATAGATGATGGAAGGAAAACTCATACATGCTTTTATTAGGAGAAAAGAGTGGAGGATGATGAGGACAAAAAACAAGTTAACTTCACCTAGTCAATCTTTCCCAATTGCCTTAAAACTCGGAAAAAGCAGGAAATAAAGCAGAAAAAGCAGACATGCGCTAGGAAGGCCAAGAATAAAGCATATTTGATTCCAAGTGGTTTCCCAAGTGCTCCATGACTCAAATTTAGAAAGTTTGACCACTTTGGATGTGTGGAGGACAACTTTCATAAGGTGGAATATGGAAACTAGGAAAATAAGATAAAAAAAAGGATTAATTAATGTCTAAGGTAGCTAACTATGGGTTGATTATTCTAAAAAAAGTGTGAATGTTGTTTCTACAGAGATAATTGGTTTTTTCCCAGCATGTCGCCAATTGTTGGAAACAAACACCCTTAGGAGCATTTTGAATACAAATAATTCCAAATAGGTAATCTTTTGAAATTGACATTCAATATTAACACTTGGATCAACACTCATATTTAGATATTCTAGGAGTTCCTTCAGAATATTTGATTCTGAAGGTACTCCCAATAGAGGCTTAATTGATTGATTGAGTTAGAGGGATTAACATCGGTTTATGTTGAATTTGAATATTTGGGTCTTAATCTCTCATTGCTTTTGATCATCTGGAAAATTATAATCTTGATAGTTAGTAGCTCCTAATTTCACACCATTTACCACTCATGCATATTCGAGGTCGAATGAATTTACTATATCAATAATTTTTGACTATTAATCAAAGCGAGTTGCTACATGGTATGATAATGGTTTCTTTTCAATCCATATAGGATATCTAACAAGCTTTCTCCACTTTTCAAATATCTATTTCATCATGTTTAGCATAGGGATGGAAGTGTATTTAATTTAATTTTTGTAAGTTTCATTATTATACATTCATCCTTATTATGAAATTTGTATTTTTGAAGTGAGTCAGTATTAAAGTCTATCATACAGGGTTAAGATGGTGTTCAAAGTTTTGATGTGGTTTTGGTTACATTATCAATTGCCTCCTTGTCATTAAATATCGACCCTAATGCTAATTACATAAATTACATTCTCATTTCACAAGTGGAAAATGAGAGATTAGTGACCAAAAAAATGACCAAAATCCGCATATTAATGACCACTTTTGGTTTGGCGATCGCTGGTGGCTAATTTACATTCTTTTACTACGCGACCAAAATTGGTCATTTTTAATTTGGTCATTTATAGCTTGTCAGTTGGTCATTAATTTGGTCATATATTTGATTCAATTACCAAATATATGACCACATTTATGACTAAATTAATGACCACATGACAAACTAGAATGTAACCAAATTTGGCAGCGTAATAAAAGACCGTGAGTTAGCCACCAAAATTGTTTTTTGGTCATTGATATATGAATTTTGGTCCTTATTTTTTCATTTATATCTCATTGTTGGGTCACGTATCTCTCAACTTTTGGTCATTTTATATGCGAATTTTGGTCATTAATCTCATTTATTGGTCATTAATTTAGTCATTTTTAGTCATTTTATGTGTAGTTATTATATTTTAGTTGTTTTAATGGTGTCCATTATTAATCAATATAAATTTTAATATGATATTATGTTTTAATTTAAAAAGAACCATACAATATTTATCATCATCTAATACACATGTGAATTATGCAATGTCACATTAATTAGTTAATTACAACACTTATAAATAATATAAAGTACAATCATATAAGTTTTAAACCGCACAAATTATATTATATGAAATGTCAAATATTACAATAAATATGAGTTTTCTCAAAAACTATCTCCATATAACTTTACATGAAAATCATCTAGTACATCGATGACTTTTCAAAATATTCCAATGGCTAAACCATCTCACTTGTACTTGGTTTCTAAGCTATACTTAGATCTCGTAGCAGCTTCAAAACCATACTCAGGAGCTTGAAACCCTTGGCAACAAAGTTTTCATACTCAATGGAAAAGCATCAACAACAGGCTCTTCATACTCAATGGCCCTCTTTCTGAGCTTTCTATATAAGCACAATGTGCTTCTGTATCCGCATTGCACATGCTTCTAAGCTTTCTGAGCTTTATATCTGTACACGTGCTTCTATATCCACACTGCAGCAGCCTCCCTCTTCATGTTGTTATAAATCTTGCGAGTAAGGTTACCTACAAACAACACATGTTAAGCAATAAATTTTGTTGCTCGCTAAACAGAGAAAACAAATAACTTAAAAAGGTACATAGTAATTTTACAAGATTTAACATGGAAAAAAGAAACAATCCCGACAGATAGCAGATGTACTCAAAATGCATAAACATTTAGAACCAGCATACCCACAAATACATGAAATACCTCTCCATAAGGCCTGAAGATCAATGGCAGCATTGCGCAAAGCAATAAATTCTTTCCGAGCAATATATGAACGAACTTTGCACTGAATAAGTTTTGCCGAATTTCCCAATACCTCAGTTCTTCTAACACATAATTCAGCCATTTCATCCGCTCTGAGGAAAACCTTGGTTTTCCTTATCTGAATAGTAAAGGCAATTTTAGTTTGTTTTTATTAGCATTTTAACTGAATAAAACAACCTTAGAACTTCCAGCTTCTTGGGGAAGCATATAAATCATGATCTCGAGCTCATTACATCTTTGGATGTTGAGAACACCATTTGTCAAAGCATGCTCATAATAATCTGCATAGGCCATTACTTTGGTCCAACAAAACAAGTGACAAGCAACCTGCACTTGGCAAAGAACAGAGGGATTAAATAATCAATAAATATGTAAATATATACACAAATACATACAAATGTGTATGATAGTAATGTGTTCAAATATAGGTGACAATGCTTGTCTTTAAGGCTAAACGCATTAACTTCAATATCTAGGTATAGTTATCAGATTTATTGTTGAACGCATATCAATATGAAAAATCTTTCAAATGATTTTAGTATGCTCCAAGCAATAAAAAAAAATGTTTCTCCTATGCCCTTGCAAATGATAGTGACAACAACATATACATCAATAAAAAAGTTAGAATCTTGATTTGAATTCAATGTACCAATTTGAATCACTGTGACAATGATCAGAAAACTTTTTAATATATGACTGACAAAAAGTGTATTGGATTAGGAGAGAGAGTGAATCTATGGATGAGGATGACATGAGTAGGGACCCACATAGCTTCATTCATGATGTATGGACTTCAAGGACTCAGGACACCAAATATTTCCAAACTATTTGGTTATAGTGGCAACTGAAAACTTTGCCTGGCAAAGATTTGCTAGACCTCTGTAGGAATGAAAATTAATTTTTTCTTCAAATGGACAAGATGTTGGATCAAATGTGAAGAATTAAATATAAAATAAACCTAATATTTAGGGACACCATTAGCTTTAATTTCACTAAAAAGAGTGTGAAAGTTGTTTAGTTTTAGTAATATTCATGTTTGGTCTACTATGTCTAATAACCTATGTGATAGATTTAAAATTAGAGAGTATACACTAATTTCATAATAAGCCAAAGTTCAAAAATATTTTTAAAAACTTCTATTGCCTTCTATTTTAGACATATGACACTCATAAGTGACACTCTTTTGTAAATAATTTGGTTTCCTAAATAAAAGACCAACTAAATGATATATATATATATATATATATATATAACATTAAAAATTTAAATATATACTACAATCAATATTCTAATAAAATCAGAAAATAATATATAGATTTAACTTTAAAACAAATATCTATTACTATCATCACAAAAATAAAATCAAAATTATGAACATAATTTCATTTATTAAATTTTACAATTTATATCAATTCTCATCCTCATTAATTTATAAATTAAAAAATATATATTATTTTGCATAAAGCTGCACTACTTCCCATACCCACTTTTTCTTATATATTCTCAACTCTATTAGTACAATCAACTTTTGTGTGATGGGGTGATTCGAACCACCTTGACTTGGTGCATGGTATGTTTTCCCATATCCATTAAAACAAAATGATATTTAAATCATAACACCTACCTATGAGATAGATAAGATGGTGTTTAAATCAAAATTTCAATTTTTTTTTCTATAAGATGGTGTTTAAATCAAAATTTCAATTTTTTTCTATAAGATGGTGTTTAAATCAAAATTTCAATTTTTTTCCTATACGATGATGTTTAAATCAAAATTTCAAACAAAATTTATTATTAATCTTTCATGCTGACTACGTTCAAAAGAAATAATACCAATTTGAATATAACATACCGGGATTTTATCACGAGATGATACAAGAAAAATGACATAACCAGAGTAGCCAGCTCATTTCTAGAACAAAGTCTAGGACTTCCTCCAAAGGCTATAAAGGGGGGTTTATTCATATTGTTGTGCTGAAAGTTGAAAAGAAGTAAAAGTGAGTAGACAAGTGAAGTCCATCAATTTCTTGTGTTAGTTCATTAACAATGGGAATAGCTCGCACCTGCCATCGATGAGGATTGAAGGCAAGAGGGACTGTGTAATAATTGGTATCCATACTATAGAATCCATCATATACCATACATGTCCAGCCTTTGGGAATTGTATATCTTGTAGGTGATTATTATCAGGGTGAATTTGTTAGAGCATCATCCATCAAAATGGATTTGTTAGAACACATAGTCATAAAATAGTGCACTTTCGTTTTAGTAAGAACATTCCATACCTTCCTTCCCACTTGCACATTATCTATTGTTTTTCTCACCTTAACATTGTTTACACTTCCATTCCCTAATATCAATGTCTCTTTGATAACCTGAAGGAAAAAAAAACAAGAATTTGGTTCTTCATGGCCCCATTGAGGTGTGAAAGTATAACTACATAAAGAGAAAATCAAATACTTAATATATATGTGTGTGTGTGTGTGTGTATACATACATACATACATACATACATACATATATATATGAAACTTACACTTCTAGTAGATGGCATTGATTTATAGTTATCCCATGATAGATTCTCGTTCTCTATTTTGGTTCATCTAATTCTTTTGTGTTCTTCCTAAATCAAGTCACATCAATCAAATAAAATGAAGAAATATGAATGTATTTTATCTATAAAACCTCATTTAGATAACGAGATATGGATCATACTTCAAACAACTTATGCGATGCCAATGGAATATACTAACCTCGAGTTCTGGAATGATATGTGAATTTTCAGATAGGCGCTTCACTACCATAGCCATGACCTTTGGTGTAGTTTCCATGGCAGCAACCATCAATCTCACCAATAACTCAATTATATTTTAAATTTGAATGGACATGTTATTCACAATAATAAATTAAAACATTAAATAATAGATTAAAACATAAAAATTCAAAACAACTAAATTAATATTTTAACAATTAAATCAAAACAATCATTAAAATTTTAACATCAATAAGATAAATCTCATGTAAAATATAACTTATAATATTCTTTCTTAATTGTAAATTTTTCTTTTCACAATAATAAATTAAAACATTAAATAATAGATTAAAACATAAAACTTCAAAACAACTAAATTAATATTTTAACAATTAAATCAAAACAATCATTAAGATTTTAAAATCAATAAGATAAATCTCATGTAAAATCTAACTTATAATATTCTTTCTTGATTGTAAATTTTTCTACTAAATTGAAGCTAAATTAATATTTTAACAATTAAATCAAAACAATCATTAAGATTTTAAAATCAATAAGATAAATCTCACGTAAAATCCATCTTATAATATTCTTTTTTTATTGTAAATTTTTCTACTAAATTGAAGTTGTTTAATAATGGAAAGACACCATTTGTCAAAAAGGCTCTCATCGCATATATAAATGATTTTGCAATTCAAAAATATATGACTATTCATTTCAACATACTCGTACTACCTCCGCAACCTGTATACATGGATTTGTTGGAGTAGGGTCCCACAGCTACAGGAAAAGCTGCTGTTTTGGAACGAGTAAGTCAAAGGTAACAGTACCTGAGCTACCGAGAGGAGAAAGCTCAACCACTACACGTAAGGCATCGGCGAAGACAGGAGGGCTCAACTACCCTCATAAAGGAAAAGGAGCAACTAGGCCGAGGTATTGAAGACAAAGGACATAAAAGGAAGCGGCACCGGTACCCACGGTCAGCGCCGGGAAGCGTGGAAGACTACAGGAAGCTGTGGTGTGACGGAAAGTGGCAGTTCGAGTACAGATAGACCGACTGTCACAGTTAGGTTTTTTGGGTTACTGTTGGGAGAGGCCCACAGTGTTTTAATGGTGAGACCTTCGGGTTGCCTATAAAGGGATGTATTTTGTATTGTAAAAGGTTAGCTAGTTAGTCAGTTAGCTCATTAGATATTCAGATAGTCGATGATCTGTTAGCTCATAGATCTTTGTATTATAGAAGAGCCGAGCTATGGTTCTGTTATTCATTCTGTAGTATCTTACTGTAACCATTATCTGACTCCTAGAGTATGTATGTAACAATCCGCAGGGATTGAGAGAGAGAGAGAGAGAGGAAGAGTATATTGTAAGAGAAGCAATATAAGAAGAGAAGATATCTAAGAGAGAAGGGCTCCTGACAGTGTGTGCGGAGTTACCCAGAAGATCTCAGCTGCATATGAGGTTGCAGCGGAAGTGTGTTTACTCTCCCAAGTTATAATATATAAACCAGTTCCCGTGGACGTAGCTTCTACCTTGGAAGTGAACCACATAAAATCAGTGTGTTATGTGATTGCTTCATGTGATTGTGCTTTACTTAGTTGCTATTTGTTATCTGTTACATGAATGCCGTATATCAGTTAGTAAATCTCTATATGTTCTCATTCAATTATAGCATTATAGAAGGTTAAAGGCGAGTTTAAATGTATCAAGTGTCTGCTTAAGTGCTTCCAGTATACTTATTCAGTAAGTTAAGTATAGCGATGTGAGTGTGTTGAACCGTGGATTTCGTGTAAGCTTGTTTAACACCCTCTTGGAGGTTATCTGAGTTATTCCTCCTAGTGAGAACCCTTTGGACCTTGAGAGTCGCTTTGGGCTGTACTATAGGAGATATCGCATTGACAGAAGGCGGTATCACACCGACAGAGGAGCTACGGTGCGAGATATCGCAAATAGTAAGAACTGCGGAAGAGAGAGTTTACACATCGTCCTAGTTGCTGTGATGTGATAGGAGTCCTCTCCCTATCAGAGTCTGCGAAGAAGGGAGAACTGTGACTTACAGAAAGAACTCGCTAGCTAAGAAGAGCCGCAGGACACCAGGATGCTTCAGAACCTGGTTAAGGACACTTGAGTCTTTAGCCAACCCATCTAAGATCACTTCAGGTGAGACTTCAGGCCGCTCTGCGGTTTGTTTCCGAAAGGGCCAGTGAGTTAGGGGTGTTGTTGGTACGTTATAAGTAAACTTGGGTCTACCCATAGTAGCCAACAAATGGTTCCATTGCCATTTTTGAACAAACTAAGAGCTAATGTTCTGTTGGAATCCTACTAAAGAATAACTCAACCAATGGGTTGGGTCTACAGAAAGAGAACTTGCTGAAAAAGAAAACAAGAGACCTAGACTGAGTATGGAGGACTGGTTACAAAAACATATCTTCACTGATATACATACGATATTTTTCGCGACCTATGGAAATGAGTAGTACGACTGGTTATCAAAGTTAACTGATCAGAACATATTCAAGAAGAAAAGGAACATTGTCTGGACACCGAAGTTGGTTCAGACTGTCAGGAGCGTCAGTAATCCCATTTCACGAGCAGTAGACTTCTGGCTTTCGAGTGTGCTAGAAGGCTTCATCACAGAGTTTGTAGTCGAATAGAGAAAAAGATTCAGCGAAGCTGAGTGGTAATTCTTCAAAGGATATCGTGGTAATTACTTGAGCTCTTTAAACTTTTCCATTAAGATGTTATTACATGAAAAAGGAGTAATGGATATAGTCTCAGATGAATAAGTAAATAAGTGTAATGTCACAAGAGTTTGAGAGTGATTTTGATGAACTTGGATGTACACGTAGTGGAAAGAAATATAAAGTAGACTTCAAGTATTCTGTCTTTGAAAACAATTCAGACAATACTAGAGAACATAGTCACAGTAATACAGAAAGAACATAAGGGGGTATCCCTTACCACCCTTACACTCCACAGAAATCAATCAGGACTCAGAATAATCCCGTAGGAACTCCATCTAGTATCTCACATACAGTACATACTACTGCTACACCACCTACATCTACACCACCGAGTGGTAGTCACACAGCAAATTAGCATCCACCACGTAGAAATAGAATGGGGGATGATATGAAGTTACCTACCTTTAAGGGTACAGGGGCAGAAGACCCAGAGCAACATTGGTTTCTATGTGAAGCCATGTGGACCATTAAAGGGATCCAAGATGATAATATTAAACTTGTACAGTTGGTCACCACACTTAGGGAATGAGCCTTAACATGGTATATAAAGTATACCTCAGCGATACCTAGAACGCTCGTACAGATCAGGACCGCCATGATCAAATAATTTAAGAAACCTAAGTCTGAGTCACAGTGCATTACAGAGCTCAAAGACATTAAACAGTCACCTACAGAATTAGTATGGGACTTTTATCAGAAATTCAAAGCTCTCATAGACCAAGTTAGCTTTGAGTTTGTGCCGGAGTAGCATAAGGAAAGGTTTATTGCGGCACTGCTCCCCCACATCATATTGCCACTGATGCAACAGAAACTCCAGACGCAGGATGATGCGTTGGAGATGGAAATGAAACTAGAGGAATCACCTCTAGCTGAGACCAGTACAGGTATGACAAACCTGTAGAACTAGTTAGCTAATCTCACCTTACAGATGCATGAGATTAAGAAAGGAAAAGAGATCACACAAGAAATATGGTGTATAAAGTGTAAAGCACAAGGCCATACTAAAGATAACTGTCAAGTATTTGTTGAATATCTAGCAAGTGGGGCTCCTAACCCCTTAGCACAGATGCAAGGGCCGTGGTGTGAACTATGCAAAACAAGAGGACATCCACCCTAGCAATGCCCTTTACTTCAAAAGTATGTACAGACACCTAAGAATTTATACTGTAACTTCTGTAAGTCCGTAGGATATGATGAACATAATTGTAGAGCTTATGATGTCATGGTTGAGAGAAAACACGACTTATATAGAGTCCAATCAGAGACACTAGGTCCAGCAGTAGGACCACAGCATGAACCAGCTCATGTTGGTCATGGAGGAGGATTTAGAGGACGAGGCCGTGGAGGAGGCTTTGGCCGTGGTGAAGGCTTTGGCCGTGGCCGTGGACCGATAACTTGTTACAACTGTGGAGTTGTAGGACATTATGCTAGGGACTGTCAGAGCCCTACTACCACATGTAACTACTGCAAATATTATGATCACGCTATAGAAGAATGTCCTACCTTGATAGCCAAGATCAGGGAAGCTAAGCCAGGAGTACACTAGAACATTCAACTTATTGCCACGGAGCAGAAGGAACCAGAACTAAGAGTCAACATTGTGACTCGCAGCGGTGCTTCCACTAGTGGAACATCGCCGAATACTAAAAAGAACACAGGTCTGGAGTGGGCGTGCAAAGCCACTACTAAATCAACACCACTCAACCTACAGAAGAATAAAGAAACATTTCAGAAAGCTAAGACTTTCTTTAATGACCCTACGCAATCAGGATCGCAGGTACATCTGTCTATGGGCATACCACAGCAAACACCATGTGGCGTTAGCCCTATACAGATATCGTAGGCTACCACATCAGGAAGGTGCGATGAGGATGAGTCGGCAGGAAGTGTACAATCCTTCCTGAGGAGTTGCTTAAAACTCGTGAGAAATGATAAAGCTATCGGAGAGCTTCAATGCATCATAGATCAGTGTCAGCTATCTTCTTCCGTGAGCAGTGCGCAATGTGTTGTTCATAATATTATGGGATATCTAAGAACAAGAAGAGAGATGTGACTCACAGCACAAGTCAGAGAGTTTGAAATGGATGAGGTAATCCTAGACTTAGGATCAGAAGTTAATTTTCTGACTAAGCAGACATGGGAACAGATGGGTACCCCTAAGTTAGCCAGATCACCTATCCATATGAGACTAGCCAATCAGCAGTGGGTATCGCCACTGGGTCGATTACCACAGGTGCCAGTTGACATTGATGGAGTTCATAGCTTTGCGGACTTTGAAGTTATAGAAATCATTGGCGATAGTAGACCATACCCAGTGCTACTAGGTATTGATTGGGCAATCGGTAACATGGATGTTATCAATTTAAAGAAGAGACAGATGACCTTCGAGGACAATCAGATTTGGGTCATCACACCGTTGGATCCTTTTCAGGGTCCCAAATATATTGAACCTATCCGAGCAGAGGATGAGGCATGTAATATGGAGAGCCTCTATTAGATGATGGCTAATCAGAGTGATTACATCAATCCAACTACAGAAGGGAACATTCGTTGGCGATGCGATAGCTCATGCACATCAGACTCGAATGTTAGTCTAGAGAACTGGCAGAACAAACTTTACGAAGTCTCAGCTCGCAGATGTGCGTTTATGACTAAGTCACTACGATGGATTGGCATAGAGATGAAGGATACTCCATAGTTTGATGGCTTAGCAGACGTCAACGACTTTTTAGAATGGTTTGAACAGGAAATTCCTCAGGAGCAGAGGATGTCAGTCATTGACCTTATAGTAAGAGCCACACCTGTAAGATGGTGGCATGCGCATAGAGAACATATCACATCATGGGATGACTTCAAGAGATTGATGGCGATCAGGTTCTCTAACGACAAGGAGTATCTACAGCAGAAATACATAGGAGAAAGTGACCCTAGGTCACATATTAAAATGTGTGAATAGAATTGGTTGCACATTCCAGAGGATGAATGGGTTCACCTATTCATTCACACTTTAGACCAAATTCCAAAGAACTGGTACACTGAGACCGAGTTGCGGAGAGGAACCATTACATGGCCACTTATGATAGACAGCTTTGAACTCACTTTCGCTTTTGAATCTGAGTATCTAAGTATTGATTAGGCTCTGTACATCATAAAGCTAAGATATTTGAGGATTGTACCCTATCAGTACATACCCAACCCGAGTGGGCCATCCAATTAGAAGATGCGCTCGAGTGTTATAACTTCACAGCAGAACCAGAGGATCAGGATGAGGATCCTTGCAGCATCAACATTTCGGAGTCAGAAGGGACTCGCGACGTTGATGGACCAAAGCTACAGATTCCAGCTATCACAGACCCATCAACATTAAAAAGATCAATATTAGCACAGACACAGAACCAAAGCTTGCCTCTATTGGAGACTATTGGGATGATGAAACGGTAGCACACATTGCAGATCTATTCCATGATTATCAGGACTTATTCCCCACTAAGTTCACAGAAATGAAGGGAATAGTAGTGTTGCCACCTTTCACGCACCTGGGTCACGTGGCAGAAATCTTCAAGCCACTCGGCGTGTCCTTGTGGGCAAGTCTCAAGTCAAGGCTGTCACCTTGTTCTTGACTTCTCCGTTTAGGCTCAACTCCTAACGAAGCCAAGGGGGGTAGACCCTATTAAGTTACTAAGGATTATTACTTAGTGTGGTGATGTTAAACTGAATCAGTTACTTAGGAGTTTGAATACTTTAACTATAGACAATTGAAGATCACAAGATACGAAAATAAACACACGAAAGCACAAAGCTGATAAACAATATATATATGAAGAAAAAATGACCAGTTCCCTAATAATGGAGTCAAATCAAAGAGATCAATGTGCTTGCATGTGCTTGGAGTGAATGTTTTGTGATTGCATCTTGGTATGTTTTAAGTTAAAATTGAAGTATGAATTGATTAAATTAGGATAAGGGGGGACTCCAGATATACCCGAGAGTACTTGGAGTATGTCCAAAACAAAACCCTTACGGCTACCTGCAAGGAATATGTGGGCTGAAATGGAGTCTCTAGTGCTATTGTTCGTAATGCACCCATTAGGGTGTGACAGAGATCGGCGCCCCGAGGTCACTTTTCAGTAAGTTCCCGCTTCCTTTGGGTATTTTTCTACCGCAGAGGTTTGATTGAGGTGTTGGATTTTCACCTGATGGTTTGTCAATTGGGGAGAGTGAGTCCTAATTATGCTAGTCACCCAAGTGCTTTTGATACAAATTGACTGATTGGACGAACCGCAGCCAAGTGCAGAGCATACACACTGGAGTCTTGTAAATTTTAATAAGTTTTAAACTAGGTGTTCTTGTTTAAAAGAAAACCCTCCAAGAACCTCTTTCGATCCAAGTGGATCTCAATCAAGGAATCAAGGAGGGGTAAATTTTATAGTTACTTATAAACAAAAATTAGAAGAAATAAAAAAGATACACGATTCATATTTCTTAATTAATCCTACCATGAATCTCTTTCCCCTTTCGGGTTAATCGAGAAATTGTGCGGTAAGTATTACGATTACTTTGAAATGTGAGATATGGAGTATGGAATTAATATCAAGATTAAGTATACTACCCTACAAATCAGATCAATTCTAGTAGAAATGGAATAAGCAAAAAACGACGAAAAGGGCACCGACGCGAATCCCCCCAGGGGGGATGGGGAAAGGGCTCGAAAGAGACTATTCCAAAAATGATTTTATTACAGTGGTTAAAATATCAAATAACTGATCAATAAGAACTTTCTTGGTCCTTATATAGGATGAAACCAAGTTTTTTACAATTTTGCAAAACAATTAATATTTTTTTGGGTGACAAGGGAGACCCCTAGGGGGATTTGAATGCTCCTGAGACCACTTCAGACAGAAGATTCCCTTTCTTTCTGTCAAAACTGCTAAAGGAAAGTGAAAAATTTAGAATAGCATATGCCCAAAGGCACTTTAAGAGTACCTTTGGATCAGCCTACTTTATCTCAAAAATAATGCGGTTAAACTAGCTAAAACGACGAAAAAGGAACCAAGGAAAGCAAGCTTTCCTTGGGATCTTGGATTACTGTTTGTGCAGCCAATTAAATTGCACTGATATTGTAGAATATTGAATTTTTATCATGCAGCAAATGAAACTACCTTAACAGCAAGCTATGAATTTTTACTAAATTGCTTGCGAAAATAAGGTACTTTTAGCTAGATCTCTTGAGATTGAACTTTATATGCAAAATGAAACTAAGATATAGAATTTGGAAGGGATATTGCTAATTATATATATGTGCTTTTTTCTTGATGATATATATCAGAGCAACAAGAAACCTTTAAAGTAACCAATTTGAGGAAAGTTTAATAATTTTTTAAAGGAGAGAAAGGGGAAGAAAGGTGCTTGTTGTTGAAGCAGATCTGCAGAGAAAAATTGGTAGTGAAGCACCGAGGGGCACGATCTTAGCAATCTCCGCTAGAAATAAATGGAATCAAACCTGAACCATAGATCTTCCAGTCACGGTAAACCTGTAAGCTACAACACAACTCCTGCAAACAAAACTATCATATCTGGAGATACATATGAGAAAGGGATGATACAATATGCAAATAACCTTATTTAACATACAGGTATTAACTCATTCAAACATATGCAGCAAATAGAAAGTAAGTAATCTTACTTACAATGATCTATCCCTATGATTTCAGAAACCACTCAGGCAGACAATAATTAAGTGCAAAAAATTGGAAAAATAGCAGTTTCACCTCAAATGCAGCATGAAAATGACAATCCACACATGAAAGGTACTCCACAATTGAGCCTCCAAAGCTTCTCTTTATTCAACAAATGAAGATCAGTACACAGTTTACATTGGCAAGCCCTTCAGTCCAGCTCTCACTAGCTTGGAAGAGGGAGCCTCAAGCAGGATATATACAATTTACAAACCATTCAGCCCAGGGGGGCGCAATTCCTTATGGAATCAAGTGAAATCAACTGATGGAGAGTTCATCAATGCATAACTGAGGTTGAACTGAGCCTACTTATCAACCGGGGGCCTGATCTGGCTGACACATCAACCCATACACTGACACATTGGCCCAAAACTCATCCAGATGAGCCAAAACGTGTTGAGGAGAGAGGGAGGGCGAATTTCCCCATAAAGGATGCTCAAGATAAACTCTGGATCTGATTTGATCACCTCCTTCAATCAAGGATTTGTCAAATCCAGTCAATCTGCTTCAGATCTGACTGATTTCAATCAAATCGGCTGAGAATCCACTGATTTATTGATTTTGGATTTGCTCCATTATTCATCAATTTATTAATTAAATTAATCAATAATTGATTTTTTGGGCTTTCTGACCTGAGTGATGGAAAATCACTCAAAACTAGGAAACAGTGGGACCATGGGTTTACATGGTGCTCTTAGCTTGAAAATGAGCACCTACATGACTGAAACTGATTATTTGGCCCACTTTTATTACAAAATCAATTTTTCCAATTAAACTATTAAAAAATAGCCTAAGTTTTGGAAAAATTAAATTTTAATAAAAAAACACTGAAAAAACTGAAAAATTGAAAAACACCTAGCGGGACTTAGACATGTTCATATGACTCAAAAATGATGTCTAGCATGTTTATACATTGACACATAGACTCTAATAACCTCAATAGGCCTAAATGCCAAGTCGACCACCGCAACTTTGGAGATATGGAGTGAAAAACTCAGAAATTATCGGTTGTTTGTTCAACAACCAATAATAACCAAGGGAAAAAACACCCTGGGCTGATCGGATTGACAAATAAAGTCTAAGAGACCGAGTCTTTTACAGACTCTATCATGTTAGAACATTTATTACAATTCCCCCATGGGGTATGAACATGTGATATGATACAACAAGCACTTCCCAGAAGTACTTCCAAAGGTCTTTTTGAAGTCCGAACAAGTTAACCCTGTCTGGTTCACCGGGCTCACTTGATAAAAACCACTAAGTACAACTTAGGTGGTAACATTTTGGCTCCAAATGTGGGATGTGTGCTCGATCTGGTCTTTAAGGCAAGGAGAGGATACGAGAACACCAGAATCTCTGGTTGATATACCCTGCAAAAACATCTCAACTTGACAAGAAAAACCTCAGTAGCACAAGTTTTACCAAATGAACCATTAAGCTAATTTATTTAAACAAAATAAATGTAACTAACTAAAAGAAGTAAAGTTTTATTATCACTAAGTATAAAATAGAAATGCAGAAAGTAAATGCTCTCTTTCAAGGAGCTTATTTTCCTACTCTAAGCATGATATAAAAAGGGTTAAGTGTAATCAGAAATCCAGTGTAACCACCTAAGCATTTTATTAACATAAAAAAAATTCCTTGTCTTTGGTTACCAGCCAAAGTAAGGATACCTTATTTAGAAAATGCAAACCTGCGTGATGATTCAGGATGGTCAGGATGGATGGGAGATCATAGGAATGAACAATGTCATAAAAATTCTTCCCAAACTTGTATGTGCTCATGCATGCTGCTTCTATCCATGACTGGATAGGACTGGTATACCAATCAGAACGATGAGGTAAACTGACTACATGATCATACTGATCATCGGGGCTTATCAAATGATAACTCGTTGCACAAGCCCCAAGTAGCTCCAAATCATAAGGAACCTCTATATGTGAAAAAGATGGCTGAGACTGATTTTCCATTGACTGCATCACATGTGACTTTTCACAATACTGTTTCTCAATGTGTTCATTGCTGATACCCTTGTGCAGATCTACATGGTATGATTTTGAATGATCACATGAAAATTCTGAATGCTCCTCTTCCATACTAAGGTTTTCCCAGGCATCCAGATCTGTGCTTCCCTCTATGGATGTATTGTAGATTGGACTTCCACAAATTTTTGAATAGACACTCCCATTGTTGGACATATCATGGATGGGAGTCTCCATAATATTTTCACAAGTTGTATTATCTATGAAATTCCAATAGTCATCACTCTCATCCCTGTCATATGTGGGGGACTCTTCATCCATGGCATCATGCTCCTGCCTGTCCATGTCTTCCTTGTATTCATAACAATATTCTTCAGATAAAATGTTACAAGGCAACAAACTTTCCAAACCTTCATCGACATGAGGAGAACAAGGTCTAGTGTCACCACACACTATAGTGATCTTATCATAGGTTTCTTTATAGGCTTCTATTATGATATCATGAAGAGGATCTTCAATATTATCTTCAATCAAGGAAATTTTTTGGACATATTCAATGGGATCACTTGGTATGTGTTGCTCAGTGGATTTCTCTAGAGGGCTCTCTGACTTGGTATCAGCATTGCAACACATTTGAGAATACACCAAATCTTCAATGTCTTCAGCTATGGTGACATGAGGAGAGTCTTCAACAATGTGTTCCATCATGGGCTTCTCCTGAAGCTCTTCAATATGATCATCTTGGATTTTCCCTTCCTCAGAATCTTGCTGTGTATTGGGAGATACCTCAT
Source organism: Pseudotsuga menziesii (assembly GCA_001517045.1). Taxonomy (NCBI): domain Eukaryota; kingdom Viridiplantae; phylum Streptophyta; class Pinopsida; order Pinales; family Pinaceae; genus Pseudotsuga; species Pseudotsuga menziesii. The sequence continues at coordinate 475,260 of LPNX010829693.1, read as the reverse complement.
TTTCTTTAAGAAGACGCTTAATTTCTTCATTTCTTAAATAACCTCTAGGATGCTTTTTTATGGGAGTATCATGAACCTCCTCTTCACTTAAATGTTCAAGAAGTGAATCCAAGTCTTCAATACTTTGTATCATGGAAAAAGGTCCATCATATGTTTCCGTGTGATACTCTGTCCCAGATAGGTAGAAGGTACAGATCTTTTCAAGGAGCCTTTTTAAACCATTCATACTACCCCTACCATCATGCCACTGCTCTAAAAACATCTAAAGGAAGCTTGGAAAAGAAGTTATACATTTATCAGGAAGGCCTTGATAGAACCAATAACGAGCCTCACCCCGAAAAGTACTAGCAAACATTTGCATCATATTGTCTTCATGAAAAATATTGAAGTCGACAATCAACTGAAGGAAATATTTGACATGCCAGATGGCTGAGTCACCATAATCTCCATAAAAAGCTGGGAGCCAGTTATATGCATCCGCCAAACCATCACAACAGTTAGGAAAACCCGGGATGTTTGAGAAATCGATAGGTTGAAACCTTAAGGCTAAATGGGCACCATATTTCTTCTTTAATTCATCCAAAATAGTATCCATTTGATATAATGATTAAACCTTGTACTGACAAGGTGGAGCTGTCATGTGATGATCTTTAAAGGTTTTAACATGTCGCATGGGCTCATCTACATACAACAAAACCTCCCAAGTTTATGATATAACAGGGTTTTATCCCTTCAATGGAGTCGCCATGTGAAAAAGAAAAATAAGCATTTATAAATCTTTTCACAAAAAAATATTTTTTGCTTTTCTTTGTAAAAATAAAATTGGAAAAAAGGTCAGTGGAGTCGCCAGACGAAAATTAAAGATCTACTCTAAGAATTCATCAAACAAAGCAAAAAAAAAAAGTCGTACTCGGGAATAAAAAGATTTATCCCCGGCAACGGCGCCAAAAAGTGTTTCCACCTTTCACACACCTGGGTCACGTGGAAGAAATCTTCAAGCCACTCGGTGTGTCCTTGGGAGAAAGTCTCGAGTCAAGGCTATCACCTTGTTCTTGACTCCTCCATTTAGGCTCAACTCCTAACGAAGCCAAGGGGGGTAGATCCTATTAAGTTACTAAGGATGATTACTTAGTGTGGTGATGTTAAACTGAATCAGTTACTTAGGAGTTCGAATATTTTAACTATAGACAATTGAAGATGACAAGATACAAAAATAAACACACGAAAGCACAAAGCTGATAAAAAATATATATATGAAGCAAAAATGACCAATGCCTTAATAATGGAGTCAAATCAAAGAGATCAATGTGCTTGCATGTGCTTGGAGTGAATGTTTTGCGATTGCATCTTGGTATTTTTTAAGTTAAAATTGAAGTATGAATTGGTTAAATTAGGCTAAGGGGGGACTCCAGATATACCCGAGAGTACTTGGAGTATGTCCAAAACAAAACCCTTATGACTACCCGCAAGGAATATGTGGGCTGAAATGGAGTCTCTGGGGCTATTGTTCGTAACACACCCGTTAGGGTGTGACAGAGATCGGTGCCTCGAGGTCACTTTTCAGTAATTTCCCGCTTCCTTTGGGTATTTTGCCACCGTATAGGTTTGATCGAGGTGTTGGATTTTCACCTGATGGTTTGTCAATTGGGGAGAGTGAGTCCTAATTATGCTAGTCACCCAAGTGATTTTGATACAACTTGACTGATCGGACGAACCGTAGCCAAGTGCAGAGCATACACACTGGAGTCTTGTAAATTTTAATAAGTTTTAAACTAGGTGTTCTTGTTTAAAAGAAAACCCTCCAAGAAACTCTTTCGATCCAAGTGGATCTCAATCGGGGAATCGAGGAGGGGTAAATTTTATAGTTACTTATAAACAAAAAGTAGAAGAAATAAAAAAGATACACGATTCAGATTTCTTAATTAATCCTACCATGAATCTCTTTCCCCTTTCGGGTCAATCGGGAAATCATGGGGTAAGTATTACGATTACTTTGAAATGTGAGATATGGAGTATGGAATTAATATCAAGATTAAGTATACTACCCTGCAAATCAGATCAATTCTAGTAGAAATGGAATAAGCAAAAAACGACGAAAAGGGCACCGACGCGAATCCCCCCAAGGGGGATGGGGAAAGGGCACGAAAGAGCCTATTCCAAAAATGATTTTATTACAGTAGTTACAATATCAAAGAACTGATCAATAATAACTTTCTTGTTCCTTATATAGGCTGAAACCAAGTTTTTTACAATTTTGCAAAACAATTAAGATTTTTTTTGGTGAAAAGGGAGACCCCTGGGGGGATTTGAACGCTCTTGAGACCACTTTAGACAAAAGCTTCCCTATATTTCTGTCAGAACTGCTAAAGGACAGTGAAAAAGTTAGAATAACATATGCTCAAAGGCACTTTAAGAGTACCTTTGGATCATCCTACTTTATCTCAAAAATAATGCGGTTAAAATAGCTAAAACGACGAAAAAGGAACCAATGAAAGCAAGATTTCCTTGGGATATTGGATTACTTTTTGTGCAGCCAATTAAATTGCACTGATATTGCAGAATATTGAATTTTTATCATGCAGCAAATGAAACTACCTTAACAGCAAGCTATGAATTTTTACTAAATTGCTTGCAAAAATAAGGTACTTTTAGCTAGATCTCTTGAGATTGAACTTTATATGCAAAATGAAACTAAGATCTAGACTTTGGAAGGGATATTGCTAATTAGATATATGTGTTTTTTTCGTGATGAGATATATCATAGCAACAACAAACCTTTAAAGTAACCAATTTGAGGAAAGTTTAATCATTTTTTAAAGGAGAGAAAGGGGAAGAAAGGTGCTTGTTGTTGAAGCAGATCTGCAGAGAAAAATTGGTAGTGAAGCACCGAGGGGAACGATCTTAGAAATATCCGCTGGAAATCAATGGAATCAAACCTAAACCATAGATCTTCCAGTCACGGTAAACCTGTAAGCTACAACTCAACTCCTGCAAACAGAACTATCAAATCTGGAGATACATATGAGAAAGGGATGATATAGTATCCAAATAACCTTATTTAACATATAGGTATTAACTCATTCAAACATATGCAGAAAATATAAAGTAAGTAAGCTTACTTACAATGATATATCTCTATGATTTCAGAAACCATTCCGGCAGACAATAATTAAGTGCAAAAAATTGGAAAAATAACAGTTTCACCTCAAATGCAGCATGACAATGACAATCCACACATGAAAGGTAGTCCACAATTGAGCCTCCAAAGCTTCTCTTTATTCAACAAATGAAGATCAGTACACAGTTTACAATGGCAAGCACTTCAGTCTAGGTCTCACTAGCTTGGAAGAGGGAGCCTCAAGCAGGATATATACAATTTACAGGCCATCCAGCCAGGGGGGGGGGGGCACAATTCCGCATGGAATCAAGTGAAATCAACTGATGGAGAGTTCATCAATGCATAAATGAGGATGAACTGAGCCTACTTGTCAACCAGGGGCCTGATCTAGCTGACACATCGGCCCAAAACACATCCAGATTAGCCAAAACGTGTTGAGGAGAAAGGGAGGGCGAAATTCCCCATAAAGGATGCTCAAGATCAACTCTGGATCTGATTTGATCACCTCCTTCAATCAAGGATTTGTCAGATCCAGTCAATCTACTTCATATCTGACTGATTTCAATCAAATCGGCTGAGAATCCAGTGATTTATTGATTTTGGATTTGCTCCATTATTCATCAATTTATTAATTAAATCAATCAATAATTGATTTTTGGGGATTTCTGACCTGAGTGATGGAAAATCACTCAAAACTAGGAAACATTGGGTCCATGGGTTTACATGGTGCTCTTAGCTTGAAAATGAGCACTTACATGACTGAAACTGATTATTTGGCCCACTTTTATTACAAAATCAATTTTTCCAATTAAACTATTAAAAAATAGCCTAAGTTTTGGAAAAATTAAATTTTAATAAAAAACACTAAAAAAACTGAAAAATTGAAAAATTGAAAAACACCTAGGGGGACTTAGACATGTTCATATGACTCAAAAATGATGTCTAGCATGCTTATACATTGACACATAGACTCTAATAACCTCAATAGGCCTAAATGCCAAGCCGACCACCCCAACTTTGGAGGTATGGAGTGAAAAACTCAGAAATTATCAGTCGTTTGTTCAACAACCAATAATAACCAAGGGAAAAAACACCCTGGGATGATCAGATTGACAAATAAAGTCTAAGAGACCGAGTCTTTTACAGACTCTATCATGCTAGAACATTTATTACAATTCCCCCATGGGGTATGAACATGTGATATGATACAACAAGCACTTCCCAGAATTACTTCCAAAGGTCTTTTTGAAGTCCGAACAAGTTAACCCTGTCCGGTTCACCGGGCTCACTTGATAAAAACCACTAAGTACAACTTAGGTGGTAACAAGTAGGAGATCTAGGATTAATGAGGATAACATTGAAAGAGGATGCTAGGCCAGTCAAACAACGTCCATACAGATTAAATCCGCGGTATAAAGAAAAAGTTAAGGATGAGATCGATAAGATGCTAGCAGCAGGAATTATTGAGCCCATGGAGGAAAGCAAATGGGTTAGTCCCATGGTCGTGCAAGAAAAGAAAACCAAAGGAGAAATCAGAATCTGTGTCGATCTGCGTAAACTCAACGATGCATCACTTCATGACCCGTTCCCGACACCGTTTACTGATGAAGTGTTAGACAATGTGGGAGGACAGGAGGTCTACTCCTTCACTGATGGCTTTTTAGGCTATCACCATATCAGAATCCATCCAGAAGATCGATAAAAGACCACTTTTGCGACAGAATGGGGCTCATTCTAGTATACGGTAATGCCCTTTGGTCTTAAAAATGCACCAGCTATCTTTTCAAGAGTAGTAGTTGTTGTATTTAAAGAATACATCCATAAATTCCTAGAGGTTTATTTTGATGACTAGACTGTATTTGGATTAATTGACAAGCACATAGGATATTTAAGACTGATGTTAGAGAAATGTAGGCAGACCAGATTTCTCTGAACTTGAAAAAATGTATATTTTTTGCGCCATTTGGTATATTGTTGGGTCGCATTGTTTTCATACAAGGCTTGATGGTAGATCCTACAACGATTGCCATCATTGTAAATA